>CM053038.1:36105358-36315358 GCA_028564925.1 Lithobates sylvaticus
CGGGTGAGGACCTGGTTTCCTCCCCTGGGTCCTCCTGCGACCGGTGAGGGACCTGGTTCCTCCCCGGTCTCTGCGACCGGAGGACCGGGTCCTCTCGACCGTAGGGCGAGGGGGCTCCGCGGCTAACCGTTCGTTCCCCCACCACCCCGAGGGGGCTCCGCGGCTAACCGTTCGTTCCCCCACCACCCCGAGGGGGCTCCACGGCTAACCGTTCGTTCCTCCACCCTAGATTAGATGTAATGGGGAGAGACCCAACCACCTCCCTGGGACAGCCAGTACTAGAGGTGGGTGACACAACCACTTCCCTGGAATGGCCAGGATAGATAAGAGCCCCAACCACCACCTCCTGGAGGAGCAATTATAGAGGGGAGACCAATACCTTCCTGGAGAAGCAGGACAACCACTCACCTGGTTGTGCCACCCCTCTCTACCATGGCTGCCCCATCTTCCTGAAATAGCTGGGATTGACAGGGGAGGCACAACCACCTCCATGAGGCAGCCATGATAGGGTGTAGAGGTCTCATTATGTGTCATTGTGTCCTAGGCCCGGCGTCCCGCTCAGTGGAGATGTTAAAGGAGATGATAAAGGCTGGACTGAACATTGCCCGGCTGAACTTCTCTCATGGGACACACGAGGTAAGCTGATGAGACGATGTTACCAGAGAGGGTCAGTATGGCGGCTCCTCCACTAACCATTCTCCATCTCTCTCAGTATCACGCAGGATCTATCAAAAACGTCAGAGACGCCACAGAAAGCTTCGCTACAAACCCCATGTTCTACAGACCGGTGGCCATCGCTCTGGACACAAAGGGGCCCGAGATTCGCACTGGGGTCATCAAAACGGTGAGTAGGGTGATGGACTGAGTCATGGGATACGAAGAGTCTACACAACTTGAGGACCTGGATCTCTGCGACCGGGTGAGGGTCCTGGTTCCTCCCCTGGGTCTCTGCGACCGGGTGAGGGTCCTGGTTTCCTCCCCTGGGTCTCTGCGACCGGGTGAGGGTCCTGGTTCCTCCCCTGGGTCTCTGCGACCGGGTGAGGGTCCTGGTTCCTCCCCTGGGTCTCTGCGACCGGCTGAGGGTCCTGGTTCCTCCCCTGGGTCCTCCCTGGGTCTCTGCGACCGGGTGAGGGTCCTGGTTCCTCCCTGGGTCTCTGCGTGACCGGGTGAGGGTCCTGGTTCCTCCCTGGGTCTCTGCGTGACCGGGCGAGGGTCCTGGTTTCCTCCCTGGGTCTCTGCGACCGGGTGAGGGTACCTGGTTCCTCCCCTGGTCTCTGCGAGGGTTCCTCCCCTGGGTCCTCTCGACCTGAGGGTCCCTGGTTCCTCCCCTGGGTCCTCTGGCGACCGGGTGAGGACCTGTTCCCTCCCCTGGGTCTCTGCGACCGGGTGAGGGTCCTGGTTCCTCCCTGGGTCTCTGCGTGAGGGTCCGGTTTCCTCCCCTGGGTCGCGACCGGGTGAGGGATCCTGGTTCCTCCCTGGGTCTCTGCGACCGGGTGAGGGACCTGGGGTCCGAGAGGGACCTGGTTCCTCCCTGGGTCTCTGCGACCCGGGTGAGGGACCTGGGGGTCCTCTGCGACCGGGTGAGGGACCTGGTTTCCTCCCCCTGGTCTCTCTGCGACCGGGGTGAGGACCTGGGGTTCCTCCCGGGGTCTCGACCGTGCGAAACCGGGTGAGGATCCTGGTTCCTCCCCTGGGTCTCTGCGACCGTGAGGGGACCTGGTTTCCTCCCTGGGTCCTGGTTCCTTCCCCTGGTCCTCTGCGACCGGGTGAGGGACCTGGTTCCTCCCCTGGGTCTCTGCGACCGGTGAGGGACCTGGGGTCTCCTCTGTCGCCCGGGTGAGGACCTGGTTTCCCTCCTGGTTGGTTCCTCCCCTGGGTCTCTGCGACCGTGAGGGACCTGGTTTCCTCCCCTGGCTCTGCGACCGGTGAGGGACCTGGTTCCTCCCTGGGTCTCTGCGTGACCGGGTGAGGGACCTGGTTCCTCCCTGGGTCTCTGCGTGACCGGGTGAGGGTCCTGGTTCCTCCCTGGGTCTCTGCGACGGGTGAGGTTACCTCCCCTGGTTTTAACTCTGCGACCGTGGGGTACCTGGTTCCTCCCCTGGTCTCTGCTGAGGGACCCTGGTCCTCCCCTGGGTCTCTGCCGGGTGAGGGACCTGGTTCCTCCCCTGGGTCTCTGCGACCGGGTGAGGGTCCTGGTTCCTCCCTGGGTCTCTGCGTGACCGGGTGAGGGGACCTGGTTCCTCCCCTGGGTCTCTGCGTGACCGGGCGAGGGTCCTGGTTCCTCCCTGGGTCTCTGCGTGACCGGGCGAGGGTCCTGGTTCCTCCCTGGGTCTCTGCGTGACCGGGCGAGGGTCCTGGTTCCTCTCTGGGTCTCTGCGTGACCGGGTGAGGGGACCTGGTTGACCTCTTGTCTCCTTGCAGGGGGAAAATGCCGAGGTGGAGCTGGTGAAAGGTTCCCTCATTAAAGTGGTGACAGATGACGTGTACCAGGAGAAGTGTGACGAGAAGACCCTCTGGGTGGACTATAAGAACATCTTGAAGGTGGTGAAGGTTGGAGGACGGATCTTTGTGGATGACGGACTCATCTCACTGCTGGTCAAAGAGATCGGTAAATGGGTTCTCAGATCTGGGGCAAGGGGGTTATTCTCTTGTGCCCATCAGAATAATGTCTCGTAGGCCAATGTTATGATCATGGGGGAAGAGGGGGTGACCCCAGTGGTCTGATGGGGGGGGTTTCCATGAGGCGGGACTCATAAGCTTATTTATTTTCTCTTTTAAAGGTTCGGACTTTTGTCTGGCGGAGGTGGAGAACGGGGGCAACCTGTGCAGCAGGAAGGGGGTAAATCTGCCAGGGGCTGAGGTGGACCTCCCGGCGCTGTCTGAGCGGGATTGCCTGGACCTCCAGTTTGGGATTGAGCAGGGAGTGGATATGATATTCGCTTCATTCATCCGGAAGGCGCAGGATGTCCATGCCATCCGCAAGGTGCTGGGAGAGAAGGGGAAGAATATCCGTATCATCAGCAAGATCGAGAATCACGAGGGGGTCAGGAGGTGAGCTGTGATATAGTTGTGGAGCACCGGCACCCCTGACGGGGGTCCCCATAATTTTGTCTCCTCCTCCTATTCCGGGTATACAGAGGGTCCCCCTTGGTTTGTCTCCTGCTCTGGTTTTCTGTGTTCATTGGTGACCTTTTTTTTTCTTCATGAGGTTTGATGAGATTCTTGAGGCCAGTGATGGGATCATGGTCGCCCGTGGAGATCTTGGCATTGAAATCCCGGCAGAGAAGGTGTTTCTGGCACAGAAAATGATGATTGGACGATGCAACCGGGCTGGAAAACCAGTCATTTGTGCCACGCAGGTAAACTCTCCATCCCAGTCCTAATGAAAAGCATTTCCAGAAAGCCGGAAATTCTGATGTTCTTGTCCAACAATCAGAGCCATGGTGGCAGTGTGGGGTGGATGGCCATGGCCCCCTTCTGCTGCCCTCCCCTGGCCGTGGCGGGTTGGTGGCCCCCCTTCTGCTGCCCTTCCCTGGCCGTGGCGGGTTGGCGGCCCCCCCTTCTGCTGCCCTCCCCTGGCCGTGGCGGGTTGGTGGCCCCCCCTTCTGCTGCCCTCCCCTGGCCGCGGCGAGTTGGCGGCCCCCCTTCTGCTGCCCTCCCCTGGCCGTGGCGGGTTGGTGGCCCCCCTTCTGCTGCCCTCCCCTGGCCGTGGCGGGTTGGCGGCCCCCCCTTCTGCTGCCCTCCCCTGGCCGCGGCGAGTTGGCGGCCCCCCCTTCTGCTGCCCTTCCCTGGCCGCGGCGAGTTGGCGGCCCCCCTTCTGCTGCCCTTCCCTGGCTGTGGCGGGTTGGCGGCCCCCCTTCTGCTGCCCTCCCCTGGCCGTGGCGGGTTGGTGGCCTCCCTTCTGCTGCCCTCCCCTGGCCGCGGCGAGTTGGCGGGCCCCCCCTTCTGCTGCCCTTCCCTGGCCGTGGCGGGTTGGCGGCCCCCCTTCTGCTGCCCTCCCCTGGCCGTGGCGGGTTGGCGGCCCCCTTCTGTTGCCCTCCCCTGGCCGCGGCGGGTTGGCGGCCCCCTTCTGTTGCCCTCCCCTGGCCGTGGAGGGTTGGCGGCCCCTGGATCCGGGCTTGTTTGTTTGTTTTTTTTTTTTTTTTGTTTTTCCTGTGATTTCCATGATCTGATCCACACTTCCCTCTCCTCCTTTTTTTAGATGTTGGAAAGTATGATAAAGAAGCCACGCCCCACCCGAGCCGAGAGCAGTGACGTGGCCAATGCCGTGCTGGACGGAGCCGACTGCATCATGTTGTCAGGGGAGACGGCCAAGGGTCTGTATCCGGTGGAGGCGGTTCAAATGCAGCATGCGGTGAGTGAGAACTTCCGAGTCACAACCAGACCGTCCATCACAGCAGATCTACCAATGTGTGGAGTGCCCCTTTAAATCCACCCCCCCCCCCTTCAGTGATCTGGAGTCCAAGTCCAGAGAACATATTTTGTTAGGGTCGGGTCATTAACCTGTCCTATGCGGGACTACAATCCACATCCAACCAGGTGTCTGAGGGAGCCAATCCGCTCCTTGCTTTCATTATCCAACTTCCCACAGAAGCTGAGAGCTTAAAGGGGAACCCCAGACACATCGGTTCTGTCCTTCCATTATCATCGGGGGAGGGGGGGTGCTACCTTCCTATAGCTGAGATCTGACCCCCCTGCACCCTCTGCCTATACCTGAGATCTGCACCCTCTCCACTCCATCGATCGCTCAGTCTCGGGGTTGCTCATGTGATCTCGCTCTCCTGTCGCAGATCGCTCGAGAGGCCGAATCCGCCATCTACAACCAGCAGTTGTTTGACGAGTTGCGCAGATTGACCCCGCTGACCCAGGACCCCACAGAGGTCACCGCCATCGGAGCAGTGGAGGCCTCCTTCAAATGCTGCGCTGCGGCCATCATCGTCCTCACCATCTCCGGCAGGTATGGAAGAGACTTCTCTAGGACACTCCTCTCTGGGGGGGGGGGTTTGGTCCGTGAAGCCACATGCAGCCCTTTTGGTGTTTTGCGGTGTGGCCCTCGGGGCCCCAGCAGTTAGCAGAGGGAGCGGTGGTTTGTAAAGGGGCCTATTATAGCCATTATCTTTAGCTGGATCACCTAACATGTCCCCAACCCGACTGTCCTACAGCATGACCTCTCCCCAAAGAAGTCTTCCATCTGTGGTGGTCTTCTGGTATTATATGTGGCCCTAATGGAGGCATCAAGGGGCGCACGGGGCCACTTTACCTTGATAGCCAAAAAGTCTTCCCAGAGTAATGAGACCGGATGAGAACATTCACCCAACTATTCACCGTGCCAACCATTCACCCACCCACCCATCCATCCACCCTGCAAGGCCCATCAGTGAGGTGTGCCCAGATTGTGCCATATTTTTTCAGTACTGGTCCCGACCCCCACAGAGAAGAATGAGAGGTGAAAAGGAGACTCCAGAAGTTCCTGAGCCTTTTTTTTTTATTATTTTTATTATTATTATTATTATTATTATTATTATTATTATTTTTTTTTTTTTTATAATAGGCCCCAGATCACCGTACAGATGACCTGTCCCCCCCCCCCCTTCGGTTTTATGGCAGAGAAGGGGTTATGGGGTCTCTGGGCTCTTATGGCAGAGAAGGGGTTATGGGGTCTCGGGGCTCTTATGGCAGAGAAGGGGTTATGGGGTCTCGGGGCTCTTATGGCAGTGAAGGGATTTTGGGGTCTCGGGTCTTATGGCAGAGAAGGGGTTATGGGGTCTCGGGGCTCTTATGGCAGTGAAGGGATTATGGGGTCTTGGGGGGGGGGGGGGGGGGGGGGGGGGGGGTCTTATGGCAGAGAAGGGGTTATGGGGTCTCGGGGCTCTTATGGCAGAGAAGGGATTATGGGGTCTCTGGGGGGTCTTATGGCAGAGAAGGGATTATGGGGTCTCGGGGCTTTTATGGCAGAGAAGGGGTTATGGGGTCTCTGGGGGGTCTTATAGCAGAGAAGGGATTATGGGGTCTCGGGGCTCTTATGGCAGATAAGGGATTTTGGGGTCTCGGGTCTTATGGCAGAGAAGGGGTTATGGGGTCTCGCTGCTTATAGCAGAGAAGGGGTTATGGGGTCTCGGGGCTCTTATGGCAGAGAAGGGGTTATGGGGTCTCTGGGGGGGTCTTATGGCAGAGAAGGGTTTATGGGGTCTCGGGGCTCTTATGGCAGAGAAGGGGTTATGGGGTCTCGCTGCTTATAGCAGAGAAGGGGTTATGGGGTCTCTGGGGGGTCTTATAGCAGAGAAGGGGTTATGGGGTCTCGCTGCTTATAGCAGAGAAGGGGTTATGGGGTCTCTGGGGGGTCTTATGGCAGAGAAGGGGTTATGGGGTCTCGGGGCTCTTATGGCAGAGAAGGGATTATGGGGTCTCGGGGCTCTTATGGCAGATAAGGGATTATGGGGTCTCGGGGCTCTTATGGCAGAGAAGGGATTATGGGGTCTCGGGGCTCTTATGGCAGAGAAGGGATTATGGGGTCTCGCTGCTTATAGCAGAGAAGGGGTTATGGGGTCTCGGGGCTCTTATGGCAGAGAAGGGGTTATGGGGTCTCAGGGCTCTTATGGCAGAGAAGGGGTTATGGGGTCTCGGGGCTCTTATGGCAGTGAAGGGGTTATGGGGTCTCTGTATTCTATAGAAAGCTGCAGATACATGACTGAGGTTAGAGGTGCAAACACTTGTCTAGCCCTTTCCTGAGGGGTCTCCTCCAGTGGATTCCATTTTATTTCTCCGGCTGATCCATCGTTCTGTTGGGGATCGTTTACACGATTGCTTCGGAAAGGCTTTGCTAAAGCTCTCTGAACGCCAGTAAATAAAATGGTGAGCGTACAGGCCTGTCTACACCTTGGTGCTTCAAGTGAGCTTTGCCATAGACTTCTATGGAGGCTTTGAAGCACCACTAAAGCTCCATGGGGTATCATTTTTTGAAGCAAAGTGTAAACAGGACTGCAAGATGACCGTTTTTATTTAGTGACGGCGTTCAGAGAGCTTAAGAGTCGGTTCACACGGGGGGCAACACCGACTTCCAGCGCGACTTTGGGAGGCAACTTGGACAGGACTTGAGTAGGAATCGCAGCGCGACTTGAGGCAACTTGAAGTTGCCTCCAGGACAGACTTTGCCATTGGCCAATCGCATAATAATCAGCTCTGTGGGGGGGGGGGGGGGGGGGGGGGGGGGAGGGGTTTGCATAGAAAACTATTTTTTACTTCCTGGAAAGTTGCTTCAGTTGAGACGGGAGATCCGACTTGGAGGCGACTTCCATTGACTTCTATGGGTACAAGTCGCCTAGAAGTCGGATTGAAGCTCTTCAGGAACCTTTTCTGAAGTCGGAGCGACTTCGTGCATTAAGACGGCTCCATTCACTTCCGTTGGTTTTTCTCAACCGGGCGACTTGAAGTCGGATCCCGGGTGGCCCCTGTGTGAACCGGCTCTTACTTGTTTTTTGAAGCAAAGTGTAAACCAGCCCTAATATTGACATTTGTAATATCTTCTCCCCCCCAGGAGTGCCCAGGTTCTGTCCCGCTACCGCCCGCGCGCCCCCATCATCGCAGTGACGAGGAATGAGCAGGTGGCTCGCCAGGCTCATCTGAACCGCGGCGTGTTTCCCGTCATATACCGGGATTCCCAGCTGGAGGTCTGGGCCGATGACGTGGACCGGAGGGTGCAATTCGGCACTGAAGTCGGTAAGATGTCGGCCGAGATTCGAGGGTTTATAGAATTGTAATGTGTAGAAGGGGGTCCAGACACCTTCACAGGGGATATGGGGGAGCGGCTAGAGAAGGGTGTGTATGGGGGAGGGGGTCGTGTGTGTATATAAGGGGGGGGGGGGGGGGTTCTGTAGGTGTATGAAAAGCCGTGTGTGTGTTGGTATTAAAGGTCCTGCGTTTATTTATTGTTTTTTAATCGTTATAATATTTTATTAACAGTAATTGTGATAATAGTAGTAATATGGCTATTATTGCTACTTATTTATATATAAAAGTGATTACTATTAGTGTTAGTAATATAATAAAAATATTAACAGTGGTAATTGATATTGGTAATAATGGTTATAAAAAATAGCAATATTATTGCTAATATATATTAGTAGTATCACCATTAATTATAATGGTGACATTAGAAATAATAATATTGTATTACTACTGTTAATATTATGATTCCTATTAGTGATAATGATAGAGATATTAGTAATTTATTAATACTACTATTATCACTAATAGGAATCATAATATCAACAGTAGTAGTAAAATATTGATTATCAATAAATACTATTATGAATAGTGATATTAGTAATAAAAAAAAGCTATATTTTTGCTATTATAGATTTTAATAATAGTTGATTTAATATTAGTTTTATTACTACTGTTGGTATTATGATTATTAGTGATAATAGTGATGATATATTAGTAATGTATTAATACTACTATTATCACTAATAATCATAATACCAACAGTAGTAATAAAATATTGATTATCATCAATAAATACTATTATGAAGAGTAATTAGTAATAAAAAAAAAAGCTATATTTTTGCCATTATAGCTTTTAATAAATAGTTGATTAATAATTATATTAGTTTTATTACTATTGTTGGTATTATGATTATTCCTATTAGTGATGATAGTAGTATTAATACATTACTAATATCTCTATCATCACTAATAGGAATAATCATAATACCAACAGTAGTAATAAAATATTGATCATCAATAAATACTATTATGAAGAGTAATTAGTAATAAAAATAAAAAAAAGCTATATTTTTGCCATTATAGATTTTAATAAATAGTTGATTAATAATTATATTAGTTTTATTACTATTGTTGGTATTATGATTATTCCTAATATAATTAATCAACTATTTATTAAAATCTATAATGGCAAAAATAGTTTTTTTTTTTTTTTTATTACTAATTACTCTTCATAATAGTATTTATTGATGATCAATATTTTATTACTACTGTTGGTATTATGATTATTCCTATTAGTGATATTGGTAGTAGTTTATTAATTACTAATATCACTACTATTAAATGATTACTACGAATATCGCTAATGGGAATAATCATACCAACAGTAGTAATATAACTAATATTGATTATTAATAATCAACAAATACTATTCTTACTAATATTAATTATTATGAATAATGGTGATTAAAAAAAAAGCAATATTATTGCCATTATAAAATATTAACTACTACCAATATCAATTGCCACCGTTATTTTTTATATATTTTTTTTCATAATGACACTAATGGTGGTAATAATTGCAATATTATTTAACAATTTTTTTTTATATTTTACTAATGTTGACTATCAATATTAGTTGTATTACTACTGTTATATACTGGTATTATGACTATTCCTAGGTACCATTATAATTAATGGTGATATTAGTGATGCCATTAATCATTTTTACCTTTTTTTTTTTTTTTTTTTTTTTTTATATATTTATATTTGGTAATAACGCTTGGATTCCTGATACAATGTATCCATTCTTATGACAGGGAAAGTGCGCGGTTTCCTCCACAAGGACGACATGGTCATCATTCTGACCGGCTGGAGACCCGGATCCGGCTACACCAACATCATGCAAGTGGTCAGAGTGTCGTAAAGCGACGTCACAGGCAGACGCGGCTAACCCACAGAGCTAGCACTCCACATGTATGTTTCTAGGGTGATCTTGTCAATAAATGTTTCCCAAAGCTTTATCCGTTGTGTCTCTCTTGCTTGTCTGGTGACGTTGTACCTGCCCCCCCCCCCCCCCCCCCCCGGCTGCCGCTGGGTTGCTGATTGAGGATTTATTCCATAACAGATTATTGGCCAATAAGCCGTCTGTACTGCCCGCCACACAGAGGGGGCGACGGCGAGCTTACAGGAAAATTGGGCTTAGCCGCCATCTGTCCGCAGTGCTCTTTAAATGGGTTTACGGGGTGATAAAGCGGAGATGGGGGCGTCTGGTGTAATCCTATCCGGGGCTAATGACGGGGGAAGTTGTGTGCCCGGCGGCCTCATTCCTGACCCCCCCCCCCCACTAATCTCTTTATATTCAGAGAGGGGCAGTTGTGAACATGGCGCCCCACACCCACCCATCACCAGCATCTGTCCCACAGCCCTCTCCAAATTCTGCACAACTACAAGTCCCAGCATGCCCCCCTCTACCCAGAGCAGCCATGACTTGCTTTGTTAGGCTCAGCAATGACATGCAATGCCAAGCTGCTACTATCATCTACTAGGACCCCCAGGTCCTTCTCTATCCTAGATCCACCCCCAGAGGTCCCCCCCCCCCCCCCCGTCTATAGATTGCATTCAGATTTTTGCCACCCAAATGCGTTATTTTACATTGAACCTCGATTGCCATGTAGTTGCCACCCCATTAATTTGTTCAGATCTTCTTGGAAGTTTTCCACATCCTGCGGAGAAGTTATTGCCCTGCTTAGCTTAGTATCGTCCGCAAATACAGAGATTGTTTCCCCCATCCCCATCCTCCAGATCATCTATGAACAAATTTAAATATGATTGGTCCCAACACAGAACCCTGGGGGACCCCACTACCTACCCCCGACCATTCCGAGTACTCCCCATTTATCACCACCCTCTGAACTCGCCCTTGTAGCCAGTTTTTAATCCATGTACTCGCCCTATGGTCCATGCCAACGCACCTTATTTTGTACAGTAAATGTTTATGGGGAACTGTGTCAAATGCTTTTGTAAAATCCAGATACACCACGTCTACGGGCCTTCCTTTATCTAGATACACCACGTCTATGGGCCTTCCTTTATCTAGATACACCACGTCTACGGGCCTTCCTTTATCCTGATACACCATGTCTACGGGCCTTCCTTTATTCAGATACACCATGTCTACGGGCCTTCCTTTATCCAGATACACCACGTCTGCGGGCCTTCCTTTATCCAGATACACCACGTCTGCGGGCCTTCCTTTATCCAGATACACCACGTCTACGGGCCTTCCTTTATCTAGATACACCACGTCTACGGGCCTTCCTTTATCTAGATACATCACGTCTACGGGCCTTCCTTTATCCAGATACACCACGTCTACGGACCTTCCTTTATCTAGATACACCACGTCTACGGGCCTTCCTTTATCTAGATACACCACATCTATGGGCCTTCCTTTATCTAGATACACCACGTTCTACGGGCCTTCCTTTATCTAGATACACCACATCTATGGGCCTTCCTTTATCTAGATACACTACGTCTACGGGCCTTCCTTTATATAGACACACCACATCTACGGACCTTCCTTTATTCAGATGGCAACTCGCCTCCTCATAGAAGGTTAGTAGATTGATTTGGCAAGAACGATTCTTCATGAATCCATGCTGATTACTGCTAATGACACCGTTCTCATTACTAAAATCTTGTATATAGTCCCTTATCTCCTCCAAGACCTTACATACTATTGATGTCAGTCTGTAATTCCCAGGGATGGATTTTGGGCCCTTTTTTTTTTTTTTTTAATTATTGGTGCTACATTGGCATTTCTCCAATCAGCTGGTACCATTCCAGTCAGTAAACTGCCAGTAAAAATTAGGAACAATGGTCTGGCAATTACTTGACTAACTACCCTCGGGTGCAAGCCATCTGGTCCCAGTGATTTATTAATGTTAAGTTTCCCAAGTCTAATTTTTTTTAATTCTGTCCTCCACTTCCAATTTGCAGCCAAAGGACCAGGCCCCTTTTTTGCGATTCGGCACTGCGTCGCTTTAACTGACAATTTAAGTGCAGTCGTGCGACGTGGCTCCCAAACAAATTGGCGTCCTTTTTTTTTTTTTTTTCCCCACAAATAGAGCTTTCTTTTGGTGGTATTTGATCACCCCTGCGGTTTTAATTTTTTGCGCTATAAACAAAAATAGAGCGACAATTTTGAAAAAATTCAATATTTTTTGCTATAATATCCCCAAAATATATATAAAAAAAAATTATATATATATATATATATTTTTATATATATATATATATATATATATTGATATATATATAATTTTTTTTTTTTTTTTCCTCAGTTTAGGTCCATACGTATTCTACATATTTTTGGTAAAAAAAATTGCAATTATTGATTGGTTTGCGCAAAAGTTATAGCGTTTACAAATAGGGGATAGTTTTATAGCATTTTTTTATATATATATATATAAAACACTTTTTAATTTATTGTGACTGCGACATTATGGCGGACACATCAGACATTCTTGACACATTTTTGGGACCATTGTCATTTATACAGCAATCAATGCTATTTAAATGCATTGATTCCTGTATAAATGGCAGTGAGTTAACCACTAGGGGGCGGGGTGGGGTTATGGTCTGTGACATGTGTGTTTGCGTTTATTTTTATTTTTTTTTTTAACATTAGGGGGCGTGGCTGATGTCACTCATCGGCTTTCCCGATGACGGGGAACAGCCGATCACTGACAGGCAGTGTAGGAAGCGCGGGGAGAGGTTTGTTTGCACTGACCTCTCCCTGTTCTTCAGCGATGTGACTTGATCGTGGGACACCGCTGGTCCCGCGGCCGTGGTCACGGAGCTCCCGAGCGCGACCCCTAGGCAATTAAAGGGCATGCGCTTTTGCCTAGCTGTGCCATTCTGCCAACGTATAGGTACAGGAGGCGGTCGGGAAGGTGCTTCCTGTGATGTGTTATGAGGATAAACACTGCAGTTTTGGTTACTGAAGCCCCCCGATTCCCTCGTGAAGACTGAGGAGAAGAATAAATTCAATACCTTCACCATCTCCCCATTCTTTGTAACCAGATGTCCTTCCTCATTCTTTATGGGGCCAATATGGTCCTTCCTTTTTACTGTTTACAAACTCACTTGTCAGTTGCCCCACTTTGCAAAACAGTAACAGCTCACCTGTCACTCTGCTCTCTCCTTCTGCTAGCGAGACGCCTCCTGCAGTGCTGACCCTCCCCCAGCCTAATGCCGCGTACACATGGTCGGAATTTCCGATGGGAGCTTTTCAGTGGATTTTCCGACCGTGTGTATGCCCAACGTCTTTTTCTGTCGGAATTTCCGACGGCCTCTTAATTGAGAACCTGTTCTCAATTTTTTCTGACGGAAAACCTTTCTATTGCATTTTCCGATCGTATGTATGCAATTCCGACACGCAAAATTCAGACGCATGCTCGGAAACAATTCGATGCATGCTCGGAAGCATTAAACTTCCCTTTTGGTTGGTGTATATACAGCTGGCACAACACTTGCAGGCTGACATGGCACCGGGGAGCATCATGGCTGCTGTGGCCCCCCAATGCACTCCAGGACTGCCTGTGTGCCCCCCCCCCTCTCGATGCACTCCAGGACTGCCTGTGTGGCCCCTAATGCTGTGGTACCCAGTGATTTCAGTGCACCCTGTAGCACCATTCCCCCCCCCCCCCCCCCCCGTGCTCTCCAGGACTTCAAGTGTCAGCCAGTGTGTCCTGTGCACCCCCATGTCTCTCAGAGATCCCCTTCTCTGGGGGGGGGGGGGAGATATGGACCCCTGGCTATGAATGGGGTGGCCCTTCCTGGAGAACGTTGATGACCTCACGCTGACCAGGTGGTGACCATCCCCGTCCAGCTGTCCATGTTCTGTATTAAACCGGCTCTGACCTGATTTCCTGCACGCAGAGGATTACGCTCAGTACTTTCACCTCCGGCACTGCCCTCCGTGTCCCTCAGAGTCCAGGAAAACACGGGAGACGGAATCGCTTTCAAGGCACTCGTGTCGTTCCATTGTAGAAATTTTACTTTTTATGGTTTTAATCTGCAAATGCTGCAACAGTATCAGAGCCCGGTCAGGATTTACCACCCCCCCCTTTCCTGCTCCTTTTAGTTGGCCTTTCCTCAAAGTCTGCACAGAGCTTGAGCTCAAATTCAGACATCCCTTGGCCTGGATTCTGAAATGTGCCATTCCCAGCAATGTCCTATTTGCTGCACGGGGAGCTTCATGGATGTGGAATACCGGCCGAGAGCGCGGCATGGTTACTGGTACGCTGTGGGTGGAGCACTTCTTATAAGGGAGAACCCGGCCATTCATTGAGGAAGTGCCCCGGCCCATCCCAGGAGCTACAGAACAGAGGCAGGTAAGGATTCCCCTGGTAGGTTGATTTGGTAGGTTACGAAGAGAAGGTTTTCGGGACAATAAGAAAAGACTATTGAATTTTTTTTTTTTTTACGGCTTTATTTACAGAACTTATTTCCAAACAAGTTTTATATTTACAACACAAAAAATAAAAAATAAATCTGATGTTCAGTTCAGACGATCGTCATGTAGACAAGTCAACTCCCCACCAATGTTCTATCAGGATTCTGTGGGTGAGATGAGCTTGTCCCAGCTACGTCCATGGAGAGTCTAGCTCTTTGTCGTCCCACCTGTGTCCATGGAGAGTCTAGCTCTTTGTCGTCCCAGCTACGTCCATGGAGAGTCTAGCTCTTTGTCGTCCCAGCTACGTCCATGGAGAGTCTAGCTCTTTGTCGTCCCAGCTACGTCCGTGGAGAGTCTAGCTCTTTGTCGTCCCAGCTACGTCCGTGGAGAGTCTAGCTCTTTGTCGTCCCAGCTACGTCCATGGAGAGTCTAGCTCTTTGTCGTCCCAGCTACGTCCATGGAGAGTCTAGCTCTTTGTCGTCCCAGCTACGTCCATGGAGAGTCTAGCTCTTTGTCGTCCCAGCTACGTCCATGGAGAGTCTAGCTCTTTGTCGTCCCAGCTACGTCCATGGAGAGTCTAGCTCTTTGTCGTCCCAGCTACGTCCATGGAGAGTCTAGCTCTTTGTCGTCCCAGCTACGTCCATGGAGAGTCTAGCTCTTTGTCGTCCCAGCTACGTCCATGGAGAGTCTAGCTCTTTGTCGTCCCACCTGTGTCCAGCATGATGAGAGGATTCCTCGTCCTCTACGTTCATATACAATGTAAGCGGGGGGCTCACCGCAACTACGCGATGTTCTGATACATGGAAAACCTACTACGTGTCCCCTGAGAGGTCTATCCTAACGTCGGGGTGGGTTTTACATCCAGGTACAGTTCTCTGGCCCTATAGTGTATAAATTGATAATAACATCCATGGAGAAATTAGCCAGCTACCCAAGATTATCTACATTGGCCTACAAACAGGACACTACCCAAGGTTGCCCCAGAAATACACTATATGGCCAACAATGAGTACCCCCCCCCCCCCTCACCATCACGCATAGGACATCCCATTCCAAACCCAATAATATAGAGTTGCCTCCCCCTTCCATGGCCATTCTTTTGGACTCCCCCTTTGTGGATAGAGTAGTTGCCACTCTTCTGGGAAGGCTTTCCACAAGATTTTCGAGGGTGTCTGTGGGAATTTATGCTCATTTGTGAGGTCCGGTATTGACTTTCAATGAGAAGATCTAGAGCGCACATCGGGCCTCATGTTTGGTCCACAAGTCAGGTCTATTTTTGGTGCCCAATGTAAGGCCCAATGGTGAGCCAGGTCTTCCCATCCAACATCGGCACCTTCCCATCCAACAAATTTCCACAGACACCCTCCAAAATCTTGTGGAATGTCTTCCCAGAAGAGTGGAGGACAATATAGTCACAAAGTGGAGCAACTCTATAAAAGACATGGGGTGACTAGTTTTGGTGTGGAGGAACTCAAGTGCCCTGTATCGTGAACCTGGCCTATTTTTGGTGCCAATGTAAGGCCCAATGGTGAGCCAGGTCTTCCCACATCCAACATCAGCATCTAACCCCAAAAATGGGCACACATTTCCACAGACACCCTCCAAAATCTTGTGGAAAGTCATCCCAGAAGAGTGGAGGGTCTTATGGCCACATAGAGGGGCAACTATATATTAATGGCCATGAGGAGAGGAGGGCAACTCTATAAAAGACTGGTGTGCAGGAACTCCAGTGTCCTATACAGAGCCCTGACCTCATCCCTACTGAACACCTTTGGGATGAGTTGGAATGTTAATTGTGAGCCAGGTCTTTCTTTTTTGGGTGCCCAATGTGAGGCCAAACACGTGAGCCAGATTGTCTTATTCAGCATCAGTACTTGACCTCACATGCCCCTCTATGTGGCCATAAGACCCTCCACTCTTCTGGGATGACTTTCTACAAGATTTTGGAGGGTGTCTGTGGAAATGTTTGCCCATTTTTGGGGTTAGGTGCTGATGTTGGATGGCAAGACCTGGCTCACCATTGTGCCTTACATGGGCACCAAAAATAGGCCTGGCTCACGATTCAACACAAAGGTGTTCCCTAGGAATAAGGTCAGGGTTCTGTGCAGGACACTTGAGTCCCTCCACACCAAACTAGTCACCCCATGTCTTTTATAGAGTTGCTCCACTTTGTGACTATATTGTCCTCCACTCTTCTGGGAAGACATTCCACAAGATTTTGGAGGGTGTTTGTGGGAAGTTGTGCCCATTTGTAAGGTCAGGTACTTATTTTGGATGAGAAGACCTGGTTTGTGTGCCACACGTTGGGCACCAAGAAAAAAGCCCTTGGTCACAATTGGGGTATCAGCAGTGGTGGCTAGTGCTCAAAATCTTTGTGTGGGGGGTGGGGGGGGGGGGGACAGGGGGTGCAAGCAAACTGGAAAATTCTGAAAAAAAAAAAAACATCAATTGCAGCCACTGGGACCCATCAAGGGCTCCCACTGGGACCCATCAAAGGCTCCCACTGGGACCCATCAAGGGCTCCCACTGTGCCCATTGAAATGCTGCCACTGTGGCCCCCCACCCGCCGTCTGCCCGGCACTTACCCTGTCTCGGTATGGCAACGAGCGATGTCCTCAATGTCTTCTTCTCCTGTCCTCTCCTATGATTGGACGCCTGATTGGCTAAAACGACAGGCGCTGTGATTGGATGCCTATCAGGTGACGGGTAACAAACCCGAGCACCTGATGGAGGGGGAGAGGCGGTTCAGTGTTTGAAAAGCAAATGAATATTCGCTTTCCTAACACAGCTGGGTGAACTGCGAGCACCAATGTATGGCGCTCGCTGTTTACCTTTTTTGACGACTATTAGAGCCTATGGCTCTGATCAGGTGCTTCAAAAACGCCCCCCGCCACTGAAATTCAGGCTCCCTGCCCCCAAAAAGGGGCCGGGCGCCTGAATAGGGGGTGGCAGCAGCGGCCGAGGGTATATTCATGCAATGCATGAATCTATTGGTGATAGAGGGAGTGGCTGGAGAGAGGGGGCGTGCCTGTGCACCCCTATGGACACACCGCCACTGGGTACCAGTTCACCCCATAGGTGACCAGTAGGGTTGGGGGTCAGGGCTCTGTACAGAGCGTGGAAGAGTGTGGAAGTTTCTCCACACCAAACTGGTCACACCAGGTCTTTATGGAGCTGGCTTTGTACACGGGGGGAAAAGTCATGCTGGAACAGAAAAGGGTCCTTACCAAACTGTTACCACAAGGTTGGAAGAACCCAATTGTCTATAATGTCTTTGTATGATGGAGGATCACCAGAACCCTTCACTGGAGACACGTGAACTTCATCATTGGAGGGGGGTCCACATATTTTTGACCATATAGTGTAGGATGACCTTTTCATCGGACTCTATGCAGAATCTAGCTATTATCTCGGTCCCGTCACACAAACTACGTCTAGTTTTATGAAGGAGTTTGCCCATCTTCCCAACATACCAGCTCTCTTACTGTATTTTGATCACTAAGGATGAAACCTGCTTCCATATTTTACCATCTCTAGATCTATCCACCACCACGATGATGATGTGTTCTCAATCTCTACCCCCAAGTAGGGTCATCCACCAAATGTCTCCTCCCCGGTACAGTTCCCTCATTGTCCATGGAGATGGATTAGCAAGGTGCCCCTTTCCACCACCACGATGATGTGTTCTCAATCTCTACCCCCAAGTGAGGTCATCCACCAAATGTCTCCTCCCCGGTACACTTCCCTCATTGTCCATGGAGATGGATTAGCAAGGTGCCCCTTTCCACCACCACGATGATGTGTTCTCAATCTCTACCCCCAAGTGGGGTCATCCACCAAATGTCTCCTCCCCGGTACAGTTCCCTCATTGTCCATGGAGATGGATTAGCAAGGTGCCCCTTTCTACTTCTGGAACTCTATTGACTACTTTTGCTCATAAAAAAAAAAAATATTTCCTTAACGACCACCGCTCAACAGTGATAAGATGACTACAGTTTTTACAGCCCATAGTGGTGATGTGATTTTGTCACTGACACAACATGATGTGTGCTGAAGGTCTAGGTGAACGAGGGTAGACTTCATATTTTTTTTTTTTATTAGCAGCCATGAGAGACTTCATGTATTTATTTTAGATAAAGTGCTAAACAATTACTGTCAGACGAAATACATGAGATATGTTCAATGTAATGCTAAATTCATTGAACGGAGCTAACAGTGTGTGACCTCCTAAACCGTACCGAAATACCTCAATTAATGGAACTGTCCATAACTACGTATGAAAAGGCAGATATAGAATCTGAGGGAAGTCGCAGGAACATCGAGTAACAGAACGGCCCTCTTCCGGTAGAAAGCCGCGTTTGTGGCGAAGGTGAATTGTTGGTCTTTTGTATCCGTTCCCAGCCTGTGTGTTCAGAATCGAGGCCGGGGCCTTGTTGTCTGTCATGTACAGGACAAATGTCTACATAATCTCCTTTCAGGGTTGTCTTGTTGGATGAATAAGCTTAGAGGTATGTTATGCCGAGAAGCAGCAGCAGCAGCATCACAAAGTTTCAGAAAGACTCCGGTGTAATTTGATTTCTGAAACTATTCCCTTCTTTCATGAGTTGGAGACTCCAGGCAGTGAGAGACCTGCAAGGGTAAACGCATAGGCTTATTCCGAGCCAGCAAGTGCTGATGTTTATAAGAGTAAGAAGGAAAGGAGGTTTTGGCAGGGCCAGTTTTCAACAATTTGCAGAGTTAAGAAATTCATTTTCCTAGCAAGGAACATGGGCAGAAAAGGACAATATAGAAGGGCTGGATGAACGGAACTGTGAACTGGGTACTAGATATTGAGTAGAGCAGATGGCGAGAAGCCACACACCTCGGGATTTAGAGGAGCAGAAGGCGGGAGACCACACACCTCGGGATTGAGCAGAGCAGATGGCGAGAAGCCACACACCTCTGGATTGAGTGGAGCAGAAGGCAGGAGACCACACACCTTGGGATTGAGTGGAGCAGAAGGCGGGAGATCACACACCTTGGGATTGAGTGGAGCAGAAGGCGGGAGATCACACACCTTGGGATTGAGTGGAGCAGAAGGCGGGAGATCACACACCTTGGGATTGAGTGGAGCAGAAGGCGGGAGGCCACACACCTTGGGATTGAGTGGAGCAGAAGGCGGGAGGCCACACACCTCTGGATTGAGTGGAGCAGAAGGCAGGAGACCACACACCTTGGGATTGAGTGGAGCAGAAGGCGGGAGGCCACACACCTCGGGATTGAGTGGAGCAGAAGGCAGGAGACCACACACCTTGGGATTGAGTGGAGCAGAAGGCGGGAGGCCACACACCTCGGGATTGAGTGGAGCAGAAGGCGGGAGGCCACACACCTTGGGATTGAGTGGCGCAGAAGGCGGGAGACCACACACCTTGGGATTTAGTAGAGCAGAAGGCGGGAGACCACACACCTTGGGATTGAGTGGAGCGGGAGGCTACGCACCTCGGGATTGAGTAAAGCAGAAGCAGGGGGCCCACACACCTCGGGCTTGAGTAGAGCAGATGGCGAGAAGCCACATACCTCGGGATTGAGTAGAACAGAAGGCGGCAGACCACGCACCTCGGGATTTAGAGGAGCAGAAGGCGGGAGACCACGCACCTCGGGATTTAGAGGAGCAGAAGGCGGGAGACCACACACCTTGGGATTGAGTGGCGCAGAAGGCGGGAGACCACACACCTCGGGATTTAGAGGAGCAGAAGGCGGGAGACCACACACCTTGGGATTGAGTGGCGCAGAAGGCGGGAGACCACACACCTCGGGATTTAGAGGAGCAGAAGGCGGGAGACCACACACTTTGGGATTGAGTGAAGCAGAAGGCGGGAGACCACACACCTTCGGATTGAGTGGAGCAGAAGGCGGGAGACCACACACCTTCGGATTGAGTGGAGCAGAAGGCGGGAGACCACACACCTTCGGATTGAGTGGAGCAGAAGGCGGGAGACCACACACCTCGGGATTGAGTGGAGCAGAAGGCGGGAGGCCACACACCTCAAGATTGAGTAGAGCAGAAGGCGGGAGGCCACACACCTCAAGATTGAGTAGAGCATAAGACGGGGGACCACACACCTCGGGCTTGAGTAGAGAAGATGGCGAGAAGCCACACACCTCAGGATTTAGTAGAGCAGAAGGTGGGAGATCACACACCTTGGGATTGAGTGGAGCGGGAGGCGGGAGGCCACACACCTTGGGATTGAGTGGAGCAGAAGGCGGGAGACCACACACCTTGGGATTGAGTGGAGCGGGAGACCACACACCTCGGGATTGAGCAGAGCAGATGGCGAGAAGCCACACACCTCGGGATTTAGAGGAGCAGAAGGCGGGAGACCACACACCTTGGGATTGAGTGGAGCAGAAGGCGGGAGACCACCCACCTTGGGATTGAGTGGAGCAGAAGGCGGGAGACCACACACCTTGGGATTGAGTGGAGCAGAAGGCGGGAGACCACACACCTTGGGATTGAGTGGAGCAGAAGGCGGGAGACCACACACCTTGGGATTGAGTGGAGCGGGAGACCACACACCTCGGGATTGAGCAGAGCAGATGGCGAGAAGCCACACACCTCGGGATTTAGAGGAGCAGAAGGCGGGAGACCACACACCTTGGGATTGAGTGGAGCAGAAGGCGGGAGACCACCCACCTTGGGATTTAGAGGAGCAGAAGGCGGGAGACCACACACCTTGGGATTTAGAGGAGCAGAAGGCGGGAGACCACACACTTTGGGATTGAGTGAAGCAGAAGGCGGGAGACCACACACCTCGGGATTTAGAGGAGCAGAAGGCGGGAGACCACACACTTTGGGATTGAGTGAAGCAGAAGGCGGGAGACCACACACCTTCGGATTGAGTGGAGCAGAAGGCGGGAGACCACACACCTTCGGATTGAGTGGAGCAGAAGGCGGGAGACCACACACCTTCGGATTGAGTGGAGCAGAAGGCGGGAGACCACACACCTCGGGATTGAGTGGAGCAGAAGGCGGGAGGCCACACACCTCAAGATTGAGTAGAGCAGAAGGCGGGAGGCCACACACCTCAAGATTGAGTAGAGCATAAGACGGGGGACCACACACCTCGGGCTTGAGTAGAGAAGATGGCGAGAAGCCACACACCTCAGGATTTAGTAGAGCAGAAGGTGGGAGATCACACACCTTGGGATTGAGTGGAGCGGGAGGCGGGAGGCCACACACCTTGGGATTGAGTGGAGCAGAAGGCGGGAGACCACACACCTTGGGATTGAGTGGAGCGGGAGACCACACACCTCGGGATTGAGCAGAGCAGATGGCGAGAAGCCACACACCTCGGGATTTAGAGGAGCAGAAGGCGGGAGACCACACACCTTGGGATTGAGTGGAGCAGAAGGCGGGAGACCACCCACCTTGGGATTGAGTGGAGCAGAAGGCGGGCGACCACACACCTTGGGATTGAGTGGAGCAGAAGGGGGGAAGCCACACACCTGGCAATTGGGTAAAGCAGAAACAGGGAGGCCACACACCTCGGGATTGAGTAGAGCAGAAGGCTGGAGGCCACACACCTCGGGATTGAGTAGAGCAGAAGGCGGGAGGCCACACACCTCGGGATTGAGTAGAGCAGAAGGCGGGAGGCCACACACCTTGGGATTGGGTAGAGCAGAAACAGGGAGGCCACACACCTTGGGATTGAGTAGAGCAGAAGGCGAGAGGCTACACACCTCGGGATTGAGTAGAGCAGAAACAGGGAAGCCACACACCTCGGCACAGACATCTTGTTTATAGAGAGGTCACAAAGGTCAAAACAAAGTTTTAAAAATGCAGCATAGCTTTTAAAGTGGTGAGGAACTAGGGAAGGTCTACAACATTGGGCATTGGTGGATAGCTTGGTCCGAGGGACAGCCATGCAAGGTCAGGATTGCAACAGAGCTTTAGTTTTCCAATAGAACATTAACGGCTAAGAAGCACCATCTGCAAGAATTTAGGGAAGAAAGGGAAGCATTTTTAAAACTTTGTGGAAATCTTCATACAACAGAAAGTTCCATTACTGAGGAATGTAACTTTTCCACTCACACAGAACACTACATGAGAGGATCATGCAGATGACTACAGATAACACAGAATAATGAGAATGGCAAAAGCATGACAGGGGTTTGGCATCCTACGAAAGCAGTTTACACAAATTAGGTGAGCGAGAACCATATAATATATCTGCAAGTAGGTGTAAGAAATTTGCAAATTGACAGTGATGAAATACCCAAATATACTTTACAGAACCTTAGCGAAGCAAAATAGGACAATTTGGAGTTCAAAGATGTTTCTTGGGGACAAGGAGGGATTGGATGGAAAAGGTAATGAGTTTTGGAGAGTAATGCGTTAATTTACTAGCTGTATGTAAACTTTAAATTTGCCAATTCACGATCCAATCAGATGGCACATTCAGTGTTTGAACCTGCTGGGGTGGTCCGGGAAATAAGCAATATGTTAATATCATTACTCATGAGATCGGGAACAGCATTAGCTTGCAAAAGGATCCCTTCCACACAATCTGTAGTACTGTGGATATTCCAAGGTAGCAGCTAAGAGAATAGAAAGTCCAGGGTATACATTAGACACCTAGAGACCCAAGAAGAAACCTCATGGAATTTGTGACTCCAGAAATTTTAGGGTAGACATTAGACACCTAGAGACCCAAGAAGAAACCTCATGGAATTTGTGACTCCAGAAATTTTAGGGTAGACATTAGACACATAGAGACCCAAGAAGAAACCTCATGGAATTTGTGACTCCAGAAAGTTTAGGGTAGACATTAGACACCTGGAGACCCAAGAAGAAACCTCATGGAATTCGTGACTCTAGAAAGTTTAGGGTAGACATTAGACACCTAGAGACCCAAGAAGAAACCTCATGGAATTCGTGACTCTAGAAAGTTTAGGGTAGACATTAGACACCTAGAGACCCAAGAAGAAACCTCATGGAATTTGTGACTCCAGAAAGTTTAGGGTAGACATTAGACACCTGGAGACCCAAGAATAAACCTCATGGAATTTGTGACTCCAGAAAGTTTAGGGTAGACATTAGACACCTAGAGACCCAAGAAGAAACCTCATGGAATTCGTGACTCCAGAAAGTTTAGGGTAGACATTAGACACCTGGAGACCCAAGAAGAAACCTCATGGAATTCGTGACTCCAGAAAGTTTAGGGTAGACATTAGACACCTGGAGACCCAAGAAGAAACCTCATGGAATTCGTGACTCCAGAAAGTTTAGGGTAGACATTAGACACCTGGAGACCCAAGAAGAAACCTCATGGAATTCGTGACTCCAGAAAGTTTAGGGTAGACATTAGACACCTGGAGACCCAAGAAGAAACCACGTGGAATTTGTGACTCTTGAAGAAACACAGGAAAGAGGGCGGGAGAAGTGGGGAGTCTAGGATGTCCATGGAAGTACTAAGGAACTTGGGAGAAACACAGAGAAACTGAGATTTAGGAATAGCGGAGTCAGCCAGAGAATAGAGAAGTCAAGCACAGGGAATGTGGGCAGGGGGGCCTTATGTCTACTCAACATGTACTCCATCCACCTTGCATTGTTCCTTGGTCATCCCGGTTGCTCACCTTCTAACTGCAGTTGGACCGTTGAACCTTACTTATAATTATTTATTAGAAACATCAACTGGAGGGTGTATGGAGAACCCAGTAGACACCCCACTATAAGATCTTAATTGAAAGTGGTTCAAAGTCTTGGCTAATTATCTGTTTATCTGGAACAAGACACAAGTATGTAGTCAAAGCAAGAGGATTCAGAATGTAATGCTCATTTGTCGAATGATTGTCCAGAAACTTCTATGTAAAAATGTTCTTCTTGAGTATAAAGCAATGCGAGATGAAGCCTTGGTTATCCTCTAAACAGTGACAACCTCTTGTCTACATTTAAGAAAGAGCACACTCCGCGCCCAAAGAAAATGGGCCAGTTGTTGAGCTTTTGCTTGGGTCAGGTCATGTCTGGGAGACACGATGGAACTCGAGAAAGGCAGTGTTGGTAGAAACAACCCCATTAGACTACATTTTGTTCTTGGATTGCGCTTGCAAATGCTGTGTGTGGATCAGAAGGCGTTTGGATTTTATTGTGGTCCTGGAAAGAGTTGTCCATTTTTCAGGCCATTCATTCATTCGTTACATGTTTGAGGGGAACTTCGGTTTAGCAACGTCCACCTCCGGGCTGAAGACCACCGATCCCTTCCGAGATGGCCCGGGAGGTCGAGCTGAAGACACAGGAGACTGTGGAGTGACCGAGCCGCTGACTGAAGATGCAGACAAAGTGAGGGACCCTGTAGGCACCTGGGTTGTGTGAGTTGGAGGTTTAACAAGCGTTACAGACACAGAAGGAGAGGATTTATTACTAATGGATCCTGGAAAGTCAGCAGCTTGTGGAGAGGCTGCAGTGTCCTGCTGCTGCTGCTGCTGGGCTACCCTGTTGGGCAGTGAAGGCTGAGAGGCAGATAGGAGACGGCCATCCTGTGACAGTCTCCCGATGGGAAATCCTTGTATGCTCCGGTGTTTGACGAGCTGTTGAGGGGAGCTGGCCGCTTGCTGCATAAGCAGGGAAATGTGAGAACCACTCGCTCTGGACAGACTGTAGTGCAGAGTCCTGCCAGAAAGAGGTCCTGTCACTGCCTGAGAGCTCACAGGCCCCGCTGATTGCTGCAAAACAGAGGTGGATGCTGAAGTCCCACGTGACCGGGAAAGTTGCACTTGTGAATTCATAAGCGGTTTTGCAAGGGAAGCGGGCTCCACTCTCTGTATCTGGAAAAACCGTGAGGGAGGAACACCCGCACCCTGTTTTTGGAGGCCACTTGAAGAGGAAGGGGAGATGCCAACTGGAGTTTGCACATGGGACTGGGCACCAGATGGAGAACTTACAGAAGAGGGCCTGGACAATCCAATGTTGGGTTGAGACCTTCGGGCCTGACGGCTGGCATATGCAGTCGCAGGTAAAGATGATGGGGGCAGGAAGACATGTGCCTGAAGGTTCTGATGAGTGAGAGCAATGGCCACATTTGTGGTGGCTGCGGCAGTCTGCAGAGGGGCATGAACCAGGGGCTCCCAGATGAGAGTCCTATTGTGTCCAGGATCCCGCATCATCCCCAGTGTCTGCAGATCCTGGATGTTATGGGCCATGTCTTGATCATGTTTCACAATTTGCTGAATGATCTCATTATTCACCGAGCCTGTGCTGTTCTCTGCACGTTTACGGAGCAGGATGGAGTTCTTCTTACCTGGGGAGGAGATGGACACAAGGAAAGGAACATGATGTCTGAGGGGAGGCTGGGGGCATTGGACAAGGCAGCTAACAGAAGATACAAACACGTTTACTAAGAAGGCCTGAAGGTAGATGGAGGCTGATGGAGAAAAGGCCTTTGGGGTAGATGGAGGCTGATGGAGAAAAGGCCTAAAGGTAGATGGAGAAAAGGCCTTGGGGTCGATGGAGGCTGATGGAGAAAAGGCCTAAATGTAGATGGAGAAAAAGCCTTGGGGTAGATGGAGGGATGATGGAGAAAAGGCCTTGGGGTAGATGGAGGCTGATGGAGGAAAGGCCTAAAGGTAGATGGAGAAAAAGCCTTGGGGTAGATGGAGGGATGATGGAGAAAAGGCCTTGGGGTAGATGGAGGCTGATGGAGGAAAGGCCTAAAGGTAGATGGAGAAAAAGCCTTGGGGTAGATGGAGGGATGATGGAGAAAAGGCATTGGGGTAGATGGAGGCTGATGGAGCAAAAGGCCTAAAAATAGATGGAGGCTGATGGAGAAAGAGAGGCAGAGTGCAGAAAGGAGCAGAAAAACATGGGGATTCATAATCATATAGAAGACAAGAATAACAGAAGAAACACAGGCCTGAGGGTGTTGTATGGGATATAATATAATTGATGAGATGAGGTGATATAGGAAAAGGCCAAGACATAAAGTGGAAGGCAGAGAGGGGAATAATACAGAGAATACGATGGAAAGAAGAGATAGACATTCAGCTGGTTCACATTATTATGGGGGGATAGTAGACGGGATGTATTATGGGGGGATAGTAGACGGGATGTATTATGGGGGGATAGCAGACGGGGTGTATTATGGGGGGATAGCAGACGGGGTGTATTATGGGGGGATAGTAGATGGGGTGTATTATGGGGGATAGTAGACGGGGTGTATTATGGGGGATAGTAGATGGGGTGTATTATGGGGGATAGTACACGGGGTGTATTATGGGGGGATAGTAGATGGGATGGATTATGGGGGATAGTACACGGGGTGTATTATGGGGGGATAGTAGATGGGATGTATTATGGGGGGATGGATGGATAGTGGATAGAGTATTATGGGGGGGGGGGTGAAATATGGCGGTTCGGAGGAATAGTGGAAGGGATGTATTATGGGGGGGTATTGCTGATGTATTATGGGGTGTTGCTGAATGGGATGTATTATGGGGGGTATTGCTGAATGGGATGTATTATGGGGGGTGGGATGCTGAATGGGATGTATTATGGGGGGTATTGCTGAATGGGATGTATTATGGGGGGCTGCTGAATTGGATGTATTATTCGGGGGGGGGGGGTGCTGAATTGGATGTATTATGGGGGGGATGCTGAATGGGATGTATTATGGGGGATGCTGAATGGGATGTATTATGGGGGGTGGGATGCTGAATGGGATGTATTATGGGGGGATGCTGAATGGGATGTATTATGGGGGGATGCTGAATGGGATGTATTATGGGGGGATGCTGAATGGGATGTATTATGGGGGGGTATTGCTGAATGGGATGTATTATGGGGGGGGGGGGGTATTGCTGAATGGGATGTATTATGGGGGGGGGGGGTTGCTGAATGGGATGTATTATGGGGGGGGGTTGCTGAATGGGATGTATTATGGGGGGGGGGTGCTGAATGGGATGTATTATGGGGGGTTGCTGAATGGGATGTATTATGGGGGGGTTGCTGAATGGGATGTATTATGGGGGGGTTGCCGAATGGGATGTATTATGGGGGGATGGATGGATAGTGGATAGAGTGTATTATGGGGGGTTGCTGAATGGGATGTATTATGGGGGGTGCTGAATTATAGGTAATTATGATGGATCGTTGGCTGGGCCTTCGATATACAGTTGCAGTGAATTTCTCAAACTCCTGCACCCACCAATTCTATCCAGTCGGTCCATGGCGACCGTCTCAAACGCCCGCCTCATCATTGGGTATTCTTCCAGGACTTCGTTAAAGTTGTCCACAGAGAGGGAGTAGAGGCGGCAGTAGGTGTCGGCGCGCACGCTGGCCGTCCTGCGTCCACGAGTCAGGAGGCAGATCTCTACAAAAAGAGAAACTCAGTTCCAACCAGTGACTGAACCAAAAATTCACTTATCTATGGTGGAGATCCATTCCCTCCCCCGTCGGCCATGTCATTGAGAGTTAACTCTTCTTGTTGTCCACACCAACTAACCAATTCTCCTACACAGCATTGGAAGCATGAATGCAGGGCCCTGATTGGTTGCTGTGGGCAGCGCAAGGAGTTTTAGGATCTGCAAACATGGTGACCCCCAAAAAAAACATTTTCTCACAGGAACAAAGACAGCGAAAAGCCGATGTGACTTACCACCGAAGTATGAGCCGTCGGAGAGTTTGGTCTCCTTGCTGCCGCGGGTTAGGATGCTCACCACCCCATGCTGGATAAAATACATCTTCTTCCCCACTGTGCCCTCTCGAATAATGTAATCTGCGGGCTGGAACACTTCGAAGCGGAGCTTGGTCAACATGGCGGTCACAAAGTTGGGGTCGGCATTGGCGAAGAGAGGCATGTTGGCGACGAGGTTGCGGCAGTTGAAGTTGACGATCTCCTTTTACGACAAAGAAAGATGGAGATTAGCGAGGAGGACGCCCCCTGAAGATGTGGGGAATGTAGAGGACTTGTTCCTCAAAGACCACCTTACCTCTTTAAGAGGTTCGCTAAGTTCCCCGAGGATGTTCTCCTCATCGAACATCTTGCCCTGGTATCGGTGCTCGTAATACTCGTGGATTCTCTGGCGTGTATCCGGGGGCAGCTTGTGGAAGGACATGTACTGCTCCACCTGTTTATACTGCGAGGGGCCACAGAATAGACATAGCGATCGTTACTTGAGGGTGAGGCTTACTTTTCTGTGCTTCATTCACCGCTTCCCTGAACGTCTACCTACCTTCTCCTGGTACTGGCGGCGAGACGAGTCCAGCGACTGGATGAGGGCTGTCGCATGGCCGATGAACATAGCGTAACAGGTGGCCCCCACTATCATACTAAGCATGGTCAGCCAGACATCGGTCATGCCCTCGGGAGCCTGCTGGCCATAGCCGATGCAGAGCATGTGGCTCATTGCCTTAAAGATGGCGTGGGAGTACTGCTTGCCCCAGGACTCGTTCTGGTGAAGGAGAGAGATGACATCAGAGACGTGACATCAGAGACGTGACATCAGAGCGGTCATGCTATGTCACAGGATTAGAATTGTTTTCGGGGTGCAGAGTGTCAGAGGCCTTTTCAATAGAATTGTTCATGAATGACCCATATGTGGCCTGAGAATGCCCATGCCCGCACATACCTACATACATGTGTGGTGACACAGAAAACATGCCAATTACAGGTGTCACCCAACCATGACCTCACCCCAGACAGGCCACGCCTCTAACAACCTGTCCAAGTAGGTATGGAAGCTGCCATTGCTGATTGCAGGCACTGGGGTAGTCATGACTATCTAGAGCAGTGATGGCGAACCGTTTTGCGCCAGAGTGCCCAAACTGAAATAAATACATTGGTTTTGTGTTGCAAAGTGCCAACACAGCAATTCGCGAGAGAGAGAGAGTGAGAGAGGGACAGAGAGGGAGGGGGTCAGAAAGAGAGGGGGGCAGAGAGAGAGGGGGCAGAGATATGCTGAAAGAGAGAGGGAACAGAGAGAGGGAGGGGGGCTGAGTGAGAGGAAGGGGGCTGAGAGAGAGGGAGGGGGGCTGAGGGAGAGGGGCTGAGAGAGATGCTGAGAGAGGGGGGCAGAGAGAGAGAGGGGGGTGTGAGAGATATGCTGAAAGAGAGAGGGAACAGAGAGAGGGAGGGGGCTGAGTGAGAGGAAGGGGGCTGAGAGAGAGAGAGAGGGAGGGGTGTGAGAGAGATGCTGAGAGAGAGGGGCAACAGAGAGAGGGAGAGGGGCTGAGAGAGAAATGCTGAGAGAGGGAGAGGGAACAGAGAGAGGGAGAGGGAACAGAGAGAGGGAGAGGGAACAGAAAGAGAAGAGGGACAGGGAGAGAGGGGTGCGAGAGAGATGCTGAGAGAGGGGTGAGCTGAGAGAGAGGGGGAACAGAGAGGTGGACACAAAGAGGAGGGACACAAAGAGGGGGCTAAAAGAGAGGGATGGGGGGCTGAGAGGAGAGAGAGACCTCTAGCTCTGTCCTGGATCCTCTCGTGTGCCCACAGAAATGGCTGAGTGCCAGCTGTGGCACGCGTGCCATAGGTTCGCCATCACTGATCTAGAGAGTTGCTGACTTGGCGAAAACATGCAGCCGGTGAAGTCCAAAAAGCCTGAGCGCCTCTCCAGTAATCACAGCTTCTGGATATCTACCCAGACAGGTTCACAATGACATACCAGACCACGTATCAGACTTACCCGTGGTCTGCTCCGTAATATGCAGTAAGCATGCACTGACTTCATGCAGCCGGCATGCACAGTCACATACCGCATACATGTGACATGCATGTCCTCATCTTTCTATCGTCAGCATCTTCCATGCAGCAGGCCCTATTGCCCTGCATGCTGCATGCGGCAGGCGCAAACCTGCACACCCTCCATGCAGCCAGTGTGCTCTAGCACATGGGAGAGTTTCAGAAAGGGAGGAGACGACCATACCTACAGTGACATGAAATGGGATAAACATCTGGACAGCTGTAAAATGCATCCGTTAATTGTCTGTGCGTCTACATTACCTGTGCAACCAAGTATGATTATTATGTGTTTATGGTGAGTTCTGCCAAATGTGTGAGAGAGGATAGAAAGGGGGCATCCGACCAGAGGACCACCGTGTGTAGACACAGGACTTCAGCACTGTCAGCGTGACCCCCAGTGACATCAGCGTGACCCCAGTGACATCAGTGTGACCCCAGTGACATCAGTGTGACATCAGTGTGAACGGGTGAATGCAATAGTGTCTGTGTGATCATGTTACTGCAGCACTACCTATGTCAGACATTCTCACCCAGGGTTCCTCCATTGTTAGAGGTTCCTCCAGAGGTTGTCTGATGGTCCCCTACAGGTTGTCTGGGGTTCCTCTAGACGTTGTCCGAGGTTCCCCTATAGGTTGTCTGGGGTTCCTCTAGACGTTGTCTGAGGTTCCCCTACAGGTTGTCTGGGGTTTCCTCAGAGGCTGTCCAGGATTCCTTCAGAGGTTGTCTGAGGTTCCTCCAGACATTGTCCGAGGTTCCTTCAGAGGTTGTCTGAGGTTCCTCCAGACATTGTCCGAGGTTCCTCCAGATGTTGGTCACAGTTTGTCTAGAGCAGTAATGGCGAACCTTGGCACCCCAGATGTTTTGGAACTGCATTTCCCATGATGCTCATACACTCTGCAGTGTAGTTGAGCATCATGGCAAATGTAGTTCCAAAACATCTGGGGTGCCAAGGTTTGGCATCACTGGTCTAGCGGTTACTAGGGGTTTCTTGAGCTTCTGACCTCCTATTTTTTGTGGCCTTCATAGTACCAGTATTCCCACTGACCACCAATGTAAGGAACATTCTTCCCACTGGCCACCAATGTAAGGGGCATTCTTCCCACTGACCACCAATGTATGTTTTTCCTATAACTCCCACTTAATACATTTTAGCAGGGGTTTCCTGGGGCCATAAAGCTATTATGTGGGTTCCTCTGGGGTGAGAAGGTGGGAAAGGCTCTGGGTGGTCATATGACTATGAGGTTACTAGCATGGTGTGTGAAAGCTGCATGTTATACAGAGTGATGTTGGGGGATTGTGGGGGATGGTTGGAGGATCAGCAGCGAGGAAGATGGGGAACATATTGTACAGGGTTAGCAGTAGGAGGAGCTACAGTCAGGCACATCACGGGGAAGCTCCTATATTCTATGAATAATCCTCATACTGACTTCTTACCTGGGATTTAATCTCTCTGTAACCTGCAGATGACTGATATTCACTAATGAGCCTCAGCTGTCACCTAATAATGAGGTGACACAAAGTTCCCTCTCTGGAGATGACGGTTTACAGGATGATCCACACTGACAGCTGCTTCCTCCTCGTACACAGAGGACACCTGAGAGCGACAGCCAAGGAGCCCAACAGCTGAATGTACCAGAGGAGTACAGGGAGGCCAAGGCATGGTCCTACAACCTGGTACTGCAATTCCTCGGTACCTGGAGGACACCTGAGAGTGGCAGCCCATGAGCCCAACAGCTGAATGTACCGGAGGAGTACAGGGAGGCCAAGGCATGGTCCTACAACCTGGTACTGTAGTTCCCCAATAACTGGAGGACACCTGAAAGCGGCAGCCCAGGAGCCCCACAGCTGAATGTACAGAAAGAGTACAGGGAGACCATTCCCATGGTCCTACAACCTGGTACTGTAGTTCCCCGGTAGCTGGAGGACAGCTGAGAGTGGCAGTACAGGAGCCCCACAGCTGAATGTACAGCAAGAGTACAGGGAGACCAATCCCATGGTCCTACAACCTGGTACTGTAGTTCCCCGATAGCTGGAGGACACCTGAGAGCGGCAGCACAGGACCCCAATATCTGAATGTACAGGAGGAGTACAGTAAGGCCAAGGCGTGGTGCTTCAACCTGGTACTGCAATTCCCCGGTACCTGGAGGACACCTGAGAGTGGCAGCCCATGAGCCCAACAGCTGAATGTGAAAGAGGAGTACAGGGAGGCCAAGGCATGGTCCTACAACTTGGTACTGTAGTTCCCCTGTAGCTTGAGGACACCTGAGAGTGGCAGCACAGGAGCCCAACAGCTGAATGTACCGGAGGAGTCCCAGTGAGGCCAAGGCATGGTCCTACAACCTGGTACTGTAGTTCCACAATAACTGGAGGACACCTGAGAGTGGCAGTACAGGAGCCCAACAGCTCAATATGAAAGAGGAGTACAGTGAGGCCAAGGCATGGTCCTACAACCTGGTACTGTAGTTCCCCAATAACTGGAGGACACCTGAAAGCGGCAGCCCAGGAGCCCTACAGCTGAATGTACAGCAAGAGTACAAGGAGACCATTCCCATGGTCCTACAACCTGGTACTGTAGTTCCCCAATAGCTGGAGGACACCTGAGAGCGGCAGCACAGGACCCCAATATCTGAATGTACAGGAGGAGTACAGTAAGGCCAAGGCGTGGTGCTTCAACCTGGTACTGCTGTTCCCTGGTAGCTGGAGGACACCTGGTCGGCTAGATTCTCTTGCCAGATAAGGCTGTTGTTCAAACACTCCTAAACACAGGAGCTGCAGGTGGCCCCGGTCCAGGGTCCCCCTCATGTTTGTATTTGGGGGTCTTTCAGTGACAGTCACCAGGCAGAGAGCGTCAGGAACACTGTGTGTCGAAACAGCTCGACGAACGATGAGCCAGGAACGTCAAGAGGGAGACATCTGGCCAAATCTAATCACCAATGTTGGAGCTGCGCTCTGCGCCGGGGAGCACGCCAAATCATTGTTTTTCATGGTTCATTATCTTGGCCGGGGAGGGGGGGGGGGTTAACTCTTTATGTGAGAAGCGATGACATGAACGGTGTGAGATGAGAAGAGAATAACTCACCACCATCTTGCTGATGTAGACCCAGCAGTCCTCCGGGAAGTCCTGGAGCATCGGAACCAGAAACTGAAGGCAGCCGTCCCAATGACACAACAACAACATCATCCCGATCAGGTTGAAGATTCGAACCACCGCGCTGGCCAGGTCATAGGTCATGTGGAAGATCTGACCAACACAAAACAAAGAGCAGGTGACTGTCCAGAGATCAAACCCTCCAATACTAAAATGTACGATTTGGCAAAACCTTGTTTTTTTGTTTGTTTGTTGTGTTGTGAGTGGGGAAGGGTTGGACTTTCTGTCAGGTGTCCCCATTGGGGAGATGTACCCCTCTATCTGTACTGGTGACCATTGTCCCCGAGAAAGAAAAGAAGGGGGAAACCAAAATTGTAAAGGTGTCTTCAGAGCAAGAGGTGAGAAGGTGTCTAACCTATTTGGGGGACAACAACCCTATGAGTGGAAGTTCCCTCACTTTGGGATATTTCCTCTAACTTCCTGCTGTATCTCTGGGACAGGAAGAGGAGGGGTGTTTCCTCAATGGTACACAGACAGCTAAAAGCACATGTTCACCCTTCCCTACTCTATAAAAATGTCGACTTTATAATACGCACACAAATAGGGATTATTTATCAAAGTGACTTCTATAAGCATCGCAACATACACCCACCTGGAACCTTCTATCTGCTCACTGGTCAGAACTTCTCACTTGGCTCCTTGTACCCGCCCCTTCCACCAGATCCCCGTCATCGTGCCATAAGACATTCACCAACCCCATCCGGGGCTAGATGTGCCTACCCCTCTAATTCTGGTAGGAGAGTTCTGGAGAACAACTTGGCACCACAGACACTTTGAGAAAATACCCGACCTGAGCTCAAAGAGTGAAGATTTATTATCTTATAGGGAAAAAAACAAGGAAAGGGGGCGCCTCTGAGTATGCATCAAATTCAATTTATTACAGTAACAATTATCCACTCCCATGGGGGTATATGATGTCACGTTCAGGTTCTGCATGCTGGGCTGGGAAGATGGTGGAACTGCAGATCTCAGCAAGTCCAGGTTACAGCTGCTTCACTTAGGCTTGCCTCTCATCAGGGGATGTAGGTATGGCAGAGCGTGGTGCTTGTATGGTCTTCCTTCAGACCCAGGTGCAGGTAGAAAAGTCCAGTCTCTAAGGGAACAGGGCCCGTTTTTCCAGAGCAGGGGTTCCGGTGGTGGGGCTGAGGAGGATAAGGGAGGGGGGGGGGGGCGCCAATGCCAGGAGAGCGCTGCGATAATGTCCAGAGAGCCGCCGCTCTCACCTCTAAGATGTAGTGGGACACGCCGTGTATAGGGGAGGTGAAAACGAGGCTTGGGGAGCAAACACACGGCGCAGTCGCCCGGCGATGACGTCACCGTAATGCGACGCGTTTCGGGATTGGCTAGCCACTGTTGGGGGAGTGGCTGCATTCCTTTATCAAGCAAGATACACGGCCGTGTCCCACTACTACTTAGAGGTGAGAGCGCCGGCTCTCTGGACATCATCGCAGCGCTCTCCTGGCATTGGCGCCCCCCCCCCTCCCTTATCCTCCTCAGCCCCACCACCGGAACCCCTGCTCTGGAAAAACGGGCCCTGTGCCCTTAGAGACTGGACTTTTCTACCTGCACCTGGGTCTGAAGGAAGACCATACAAGCACCACGCTCTGCCATACCTACATCCCCTGATGAGAGGCAAGCCTAAGTGAAGCAGCTGTAACCTGGACTTGCTGAGATCTGCAGTTCCACCATCTTCCCAGCCCAGCATGCAGAACCTGAACGTGACATCATATACCCCCATGGGAGTGGATAATTGTTACTGTAATAAATAGAATTTGATACATACTCAGAGGCGCCCCCTTTCCTTGTTTTTTTCTAGCTTATTGGAACCCGCTTTCTGGTTCTCCTGGGTGGCTGCCCTGACTGACCCCAAGACACTCGTAATCTTCGCTATCACTCCTGGACTATTTGGTAATACTGTATGAGGTATATACACTTGTGTTGTTGCGCCTTTTTTACTTGTTTTTTATTATCTTATAGGGAACATCTAGAAATGCTAATCATGGCTATGCATTACCCTCAAAAATAGGCACTCCTGTCCAAAGGTCAGTATATCTGCACCCTGTGATGCTCTAAGACAGGGGTCCTCAAACTACAGCCCGCCAAGGTCATTTACCTGGCCCGCCCGTTAGGGCCGGCCCTACCACGGGTCCAGCTCCCGTAAGCCTTCGCCGCTGTCATTAGTGAGCAGCGGAGAGTAGGAGGCAGGTTAGCTCAGGACGGAGGGCAGGAGGAGGAGCTACCCAAAGTAACTTTTGAAGTTAAACCGCAGGTGATTGGTTACTAGGACACAGGGCAACCAATCACTAGCTTGCTAATATGGAAAGTCACTCTGCCGGCTCCCATTCACAGTCTCTGTCCAGAACTGTGCTGCCTTCTACTCTCTCACCACTGTGTGTGTGTGTGGGGGGAGGGGTGGGGGTGTGATGTGAAAGGGGCAGAGGACACCGTTTTGGGCAGGGCCACCCCCATAGCAGTGTCCTCTACCACCTTTCATATTACCATCACCCACCCCACCCCAATCCCTGCATTCTGAGCCTAATGCACTCCTGATCCCTGCGTTCTGAGCCTAGCACACTCCTGATCCCTGCATTCTGAGCCTAATGCACTCCTGATCCCTGCGTTCTGAGCCTAGCGCACTCCTGATCCCTGCATTCTGAGTGCAACGCACTCCTGAACCCTGCATTCTGAGCCTTATGCGCTCCTGATCCCTGCATTCTGAGCCTAACGCACTCCTGATCCCTGCGTTCTGAGCCTAGCGCACTCCTGATCCCTGCATTCTGAGTGCAACGCACTCCTGATCCCTGCGTTCTGAGCCTAGCACACTCCTGATCCCTGCATTCTGAGTGCAACGCACTCCTGATCCCTGCATTCTGAGCCTTATGCACTCCTGATCCCTGCATTCTGAGCCTAGAACACTCCTGATCCCTGCATTCTGAGCCTAGCGCACCCCGGATCCCTGCATTCTGAGCCTAGAACACTCCTGATCCCTGCGTTCTGAGCCTAACGCACCCCGGATTCCTGCGTTCTGAGCCTAGCGCACTCCTGATCCCTGGGTTCTGAGCCTAGCGCACTCCTGATCCCTGCATTCTGAGCCTAATGCACTCCTGATCCCTGCGTTCTGAGCCTAGCGCACTCCTGATCCCTGCGTTCTGAGCCTAGCACACTCCTGATCCCTGCATTCTGAGCCTAATGCACTCCTGATCCCTGGGTTCTGAGCCTAGCGCACTCCTGATCCCTGCATTCTGAGTGCAACGCACTCCTTAACCCTGCATTCTGAGCCTTATGCACTCCTGATCCCTGCATTCTGAGCCTAATGCACTCCTGATCCCTGCGTTCTGAGCCTAGCGCACTCCTGATCCCTGCATTCTGAGCCTAATGCACTCCTGAGCCCTGCGTTCTGAGCCTAGCACACTCCTGATCCCTGCATTCTGAGCCTAATGCACTCCTGATCCCTGCGTTCTGAGCCTAGCGCACTCCTGATCCCTGCATTCTGAGTGCAACGCACTCCTGAACTCTGCATTCTGAGCCTTATGCACTCCTGATCCCTGCATTCTGAGCCTAATGCACTCCTGATCCCTGCGTTCTGAGCCTAATGCACTCCTGATCCCTGCGTTCTGAGCCTAGCGCACTCCTGATCCCTGCATTCTGAGTGCAACGCACTCCTGAACCCTGCATTCTGAGCTTTATGCACTCCTGATCCCTGCATTCTGAGCCTAGAACACTCCTGATCCCTGCATTCTGAGCCTAGCACACTCCTGATCCCTGCGTTCTGAGCCTAACGCACCCCTGATCCCTGCGTTCTGAGCCTAGCGCACTCCTGATCCCTGGGTTCTGAGCCTAGCGCACTCCTGATCCCTGCATTCTGAGTGCAACGCACTCCTGATCCCTGCATTCTGAGTGCAACACACTCCTGTTCCCTGCATTCTGAGCCTAACGCACCCCTGAACCCTGCATTCTGAGTGCAATGCACTTATGAACCCTGCGTTCTAAACGCAACACACTACTGAACCCTGCATTCTGCATAATAGGATATGTGCAGTGTGCATAGGAAGTAGTTCATATTTTTTTCAAACTATAGTCCTGCCCCCCAGCAGTCTGAGGGACAGAAAACTGGCCCCCTGTTTAAAAAGTTTGAGGACCCCTGCTCTAAGGATTTAGAATGAGGCCAGATTTGTAGTGAGATTTGGTAATATTACCATTGTTCTGCTCACTGTTCTCCTTGCTGGAGAGGAAGCTGTACCTGAGAATCTGCAATGCAAATGCTTCATTCATTCTCTAGATCTGTGTTTCTTCCTCCTCTATCATTACCCCCCCAGTCATCAAATCACCAGTCTTCAGGAGGGGCAACTCTGACATGAGTAGGCAAATCCTAGCTTGTAGGCAGGTGCCGTACGCTTCCTCCACTGTAGGTGGCGCCCGACCAGAGCGGCACTACAGTCTGGAGAGGAAGTTGGGGAAACTCGGTTTCTCTGTGGTTTCCTGGTCCTTGGAGGCAGTGTTCCAGTTTGATAAAAGGAGGATAGTGGCGCGCAAATAAAGTGTTCCAGTTTGCTACGCTGCATCCAGGTGACCCTTGGTAGCCATCTTGGGTCAGCAAAGTCTTTTTAAGTCCCTGCTCCCCAGGGTTTGGTGCACATTTGCAAGTTGGTAGTGTAGGGACAGATTTTCCATCTGTCAGGGACAGTACCAGCAGCAGGGAAAGGTTCCAGACAAGGAGGAAAAGCGCAAGGTTTGCTACTTCTCTGGACTTCAACCCGCTTGGGCACAAGACGGCCAGGCCGCATTCTGCCCCTCCTGACAAGTGCTGTTAATTCGTCTGAAACCTGCTTCACTGCATGCTGTGGGATTTTGTGAGTGTTCCCAGTTGGGCTGTCTTCCCACCGGGTTTGTTGTGAACTGTCTTTGCTTTACTTCAATACAATTTGTTCACATTGCACCCGGACTGTGTGTGTTATTGCCGACTGCACCCACCTACATGCTCCTCTACAAAGATGGCCGCCTCCACACAAAGACACAGTGCAGAACAAGGCCTGGATAGTCAGTAATGGGGAAAGATCACTTACAGGCAATGCTGGTGACTAGACCCTTGTCCTCTGCCTACAAGCTTCTACGATACAGGTCCTAAAACCTGAGATGTTGGCAGTCATCTTGGGGCCCCGCAGGCACCATTGGGCACACTGGATAACTTAGGAACTCATAAATAAACATGAAGGAACAATGGAGTTATTGCTATTCCCACAAGGCGGACATACTACATGCATACATCTTCTGCAGTCTCACCTCTTCCCATTGGTGGATATATCGGATGAGCCGGGACAGTCGAAGTAGTCGGAGGAGACTAAGAATTTTTGTAAACCTGACGATTCGTAAGGCCCTGGCTGTCTTGTACACGTCAGAGTCCACTCGGGTCTCCAGGTCCACGATGAGGAAAATGTAGTCCACGGGGATGGAAGAGACAAAGTCCACCAGGAACCAGCTCTTCAGATACTTCATCTTGATTGTGTGTGGATCCAGAATGATCTCCGTGTTGTCCTCCACCACAATCCCTGTCCGGAAATTTAGAACTAGGTCAACCAGGAAAAAAGTGTCGGAGAGGACGTTGAAGACGATCCAGGGCGGGGTGTTTTCATCCTTGAAGAAGGTGATCCCCACGGGCAGAATAATCAGATTCCCGACCATAAGGAGGAGCATGATGAGGTCCCAATAAAACCTGGACAGGGGTGAGAAGGCAAAAGGCGGGACACGGACAACGACAGTGTGATTGATGGAGGAGAAATATGGAAAAGAGGGAGAGAGATGGGAAGGACATATAGTGAAGGCGAGACGTTGGCACAGGATATGGACGGAACCAGGAAGGATACACCAGGGTTTGGGGAGATCAACCATTGAACAAGACACGATATATACACCCAGGTCACAGACAGCAAAGTAGACGACATGAGGGGCAGCAGGGGACAGCGAGAAGAAAAAGAAAAAGAAAAGTCAACATGGTTCAAGTATAAGTGACTAAAACCCAACATTTCCCACCAATATACACAATATGGCCAAAAGTATGTGCACCCTCCCCCAAGGATTGCGTTCAGGTGTCTCCAGTGAAAGGTCCCGGTAATCCTCCATCATACAAACACATTGGAGACAACTGGGCTCCTCCAGCCTTGTGGTAACAGTTTGTTGAAGACCCTTTTCTGTTCCACTATGACTGTGCCCCCCCGTGTACAAACCCAGCCCCATAAATACTTGGTTGGACCAGTTTGGTGTGGAGGAACTTGAGTGTCCTGCACTGAGCCCTGACCCCCGACCCTACTTTTGTAAGCCTTTAGGTATAAGGTCTTCTCATCCAACATCAGTACCTGCCCTTAACCCCACGGAACAACATTGGGATGAGGTCTTCTCATCCAACATTGGGATGAGGTCTTCTCATCCAACATTGGGATGAGGTCTTCTCATCCAACATTGGGATGAGGTCTTCTCATCCAACATTGGGATGAGGTCTTTTCATCCAACATTGGGATGAGGTCTTCTCATCCAACATTGGGATGAGGTCTTCTCATCCAACATTGGGATGAGGTCTTCTCATCCAACATTGGGATGAGGTCTTTTCATCCAACATTGGGATGAGGTCTTTTCATCCAACATTGGGATGAGGTCTTTTCATCCAACATTGGGATGAGGTCTTTTCATCCAACATTGGGATGAGGTCTTCTCATCCAACATTGGGATGAGGTCTTTTCATCCAACATTGGGATGAGGTCTTTTCATCCAACATTGGGATGAGGTCTTCTCATCCAACATTGGGATGAGGTCTTCTCATCCAACATTGGGATGAGGTCTTCTCATCCAAATGGTGTTTAGTAGGTTTGAGGTCATGGAGGAACTTGTGTCCTGCACAGAACCCTGACCTCAACCCTACTGAACACCTTTGGAATGAATTGGAATGTTGACTGCAAGTCTTTTTTTGGTGCCCAACGTGGGGCCCAGCATGGGCCCCTACTTTTGTAAGCCTTTAGGTATAAGGCCTTCTCATCCAACATCAGTACCTGCCCTTAACCCCACGGAACAACATTGGGATGAGGTCTTCTCATCCAACATTGGGATGAGGTCTTCTCATCCAACATTGGGATAAGGTCTTTTCATCCAACATTGGGATGAGGTCTTCTCATCCAACATTGGGATGAGGTCTTCTCATCCAACATTGGGATGAGGTCTTTTCATCCAACATTGGGATGAGGTCTTCTCATCCAACATTGGGATGAGGTCTTTTCATCCAACATTGGGATGAGGTCTTCTCATCCAACATTGGGATGAGGTCTTCTCATCCAACATTGGGATGAGGTCTTCTCATCCAACATTGGGATGAGGTCTTTTCATCCAACATTGGGATGAGGTCTTCTCATCCAACATTGGGATGAGGTCTTCTCATCCAACATTGGGATGAGGTCTTCTCATCCAAATGGTGTTTAGTAGGTTTGAGGTCATGGAGGAACTTGTGTCCTGCACAGAACCCTGACCTCAACCCTACTGAACACCTTTGGGATGAATTGGAATGTTGACTGCAAGTCTTTTTTTGGTGCCCAACGTGGGGCCCAGCATGTGAGCCAGATCTTCTCATCCAACATCAGTACCTGACCTCACAAATGGACACAAATTCCCACAGACAGCCTCCAAAATCTTGTGGGAAGTCTTCTCAGAAGAGTGGAGGATGTTGTAGGATGTTGTAGCCACAAAGTGGGGCAACTCCATATTAATGGCAAAGGTTTTGAAATGGGATGTCCAACAAGCTCATATAGGTGTGATGGGTGGTGAAACGTGAGTGTCCTGCACAGAGCCCTGACCTCAACCCTACTTTTGTAAGCCTTTAGATATAAGGTCTTCTCATCCAACATCAGTACCTGCCCTTAACCCCACGGAACAACATTGAGATGAGGTCTTCTCATCCAAATGGTGTTTAGTAGGTTTGAGGTCATGGAGGAACTCGAGTGTCCTGCACAGAACCCTGACCTCAACCCGACTGAACACCTTTCGGATGCATTGGAATGTTGACTGCAAGCCAAGTCTTTTTTTGGTGCCCAACGTGGGGCCCAGCATGTGAGCCAGATCTTCTCATCCAACATCAGTACCTGACCTCACAAATGGGCACACATTCCCACAGATACCCTCCAAAATCTTGTGGGAAGTCTTCTCAGAAGAGCGGTTGTAGCCACAAAGTGGGGCAACTCCATATCAATGGCCATGGTTTTGAAATGGGATGTCCAACAAGGTGTGATGGGTGGTGAAACGCGAGTGTCCTGCACAGAGCCCTGACCTCAAAGCTACTAAACACTTTTGGGATGAATTGGAACACCGATGGTGATCCAGGTCTTCTCATGTAACATCACAAATGGGCACAGATTTCCACAGACACCCTCCAAAATCTTGTGCGAAGTCTTCCCAGAAGAGTGGAAGATCGTCATAGCCACAAAGGGAGTAACTCCATATTAATTAAAAAACCCAAAAAGTAATTGCTGCACTAAAAGTAATAAAACTAAGTAGGCCGCCAGGCCAGCACACTATGTATAAGACACACTATACAAAGAAACCATAAGTGCAGCACTCAAACAGGTGAACAGTGCATAAAAACATTCACATAATAGTCCACAATTTCATCCATGAAGGAAACTTCCACCAGTGAGTTTATAATGTAATATATAATTTCCACCCAACACGTTTCATCAGAATTGACATAATCAGGAGGCACCCTGATGACGTCACTTATGACAAAACACGTTGGGCGGAGGCGGAAGGCTTAATGTCAGTAGCATGGTGCGCGTAACCCTGAGGATTCTGAGAATTGTAGTTTCACATGCCTTTATATGTTTCAGTAATGAGAGTATATTATCGGATTTACACCATTGGAAGCACTTCTCTGCCTTTTATGTATATTCTCCTGGTCTTGATCGAGAAGAGGGCTGAAGTGGATCTGTGAGCTGTCTTATCCCTCGGTAGTGCATGCCAATGGAAACAACAAACGCTTAATGACTTCTCTTATGAGGGTCACAATCCCTCTGCTAAGCCTCAGAGTGGTTGGGGGGAGCGCAAGTGGTGTCTGCTCACTATGTTCCGGATCCTTCCCACAATCCTAAATCATCAGAAGCATTCTGGAGAACTATAATAGAAAAATAATTTTACTATGAAAATCTGATCAATAAACCCCCTTCAATGACTTCTAGGAATCGTTCACACCTGAGCGTTTTTGTTTTCAATTGTTTATTTTTTTTCAGGTGTTTTTAAGTCTTTTTTTGGAGCGGAATTGCAAGTTTTTTGCAGCTTTTGCCAGGTGTCTTTCAACTAAAAGGGGCGGAGTGCTGCTGGAAAAGGGGCGGAGTGCTGCTGGAAAAGGGGCAGAGTACTGCTGGAAGAGGGGCAGAGTACTGCTGGAAGAGGGGCAGAGTACTGCTGGAAGAGGGGCAGAGTACTGCTGGAAGAGGGGCAGAGTACTGCTGGAAGAGGGGCAGAGTACTGCTGGAAGAGGGGCAGAGTACTGCTGGAAAAGGGGCGGAGTGCTGCTGGAAAAGGGGCGGAGTACTGCTGGAAAAGGGGCAGAGTGCTGCTGGAAAAGGGGCGGGGTACTGCTGGAAAAGGGGCAGAGTGCTGCTGGAAAAGGGGCAGAATGCTGGAAAAGGGGCGGAGTACTGCTGGAAAAGGGGCGGCGTACTGCTGGAAAAGGAACAGAGTGCTGCTGGAAAAGGGGCAGAGTACTGCTGGAAAAGGGGCAGAGTACTGCTGGAAGAGGGGCAGAATACTGCTGGAAAAGGGGCAGAGTGCTGCTGGAAAAGGGGCGGAGTACTGCTGGAAAAGGGGCAGAGTACTGCTGGAAAAGGGGCAGAGTGCTGCTGGAAAAGGGGCGGGGTACTGCTGGAAAAGGGGCAGAGTGCTGCTGGAAAAGGGGCAGAATGCTGCTGGAAAAGGGGCGGAGTACTGCTGGAAAAGGGGCGGCGTACTGCTGGAAAAGGAACAGAGTGCTGCTGGAAAAGGGGCAGAGTGCTGCTGGAAAAGGGGCGCAGTGCTGTTGGAAAAGGGGCGGAGTACTGCTGGAAAAGGGGCGGAGTACTGCTGGAAAAGGGGCGGAGTGCTGCTGGAAAAGGGGCAGAGTGCTGCTGGAAAAGGGGCAGAATGCTGGAAAAGGGGCGGAGTACTGCTGGAAAAGGGGCGGCGTACTGCTGGAAAAGGGGCGGAGTACTGCTGGAAAAGGGGCGGAGTGCTGCTGGAAAAGGGGCAGAGTGCTGCTGGAAAAGGGGCAGAGTGCTGCTGGAAAAGGGGCGGAGTACTGCTGGAAAAGGGATGGAGTACTGCTGGAAAAGGGGCAGAGTGCTGCTGGAAAAGGGGCAGAGTGCTGCTGGAAAAGGGACGGAGTGCTGCTGGAAAAGGGGCGGAGTACTGCTGGAAAAGGGGCGGCGTACTGCTGGAAAAGGGGTGGAGAGCTGCTGGAAAAGGGGCAGAGTGCTGCTGGAAAAGGGGTGGAGTGTTGCTGGAAAAGGGGCGGAGTACTGCTGGAAAAGGGGCGGAGTACTGCTGGAAAAGGGGTGGAGAGCTGCTGGAAAAGGGGCAGAGTGCTGCTGGAAAAGGGGTGGAGTGTTGCTGGAAAAGGGGCAGAGTGCTGCTGGAAAAGGGGCGGAGTAATGCTGGAAAAGAAACGGAGTACTGCTGGAAATGGGGCGGAGTGCTGCTGGAAAAGGGATGGAGTACTGCTGGAAAAGGGGCGAGGTGCTGCTGGAAAAGGGGCGGAGTACTGCTGGAAAAGAAACGGAGTACTGCTGGAAATGGGGCGGAGTGCTGCTGGAAAAGGGATGGAGTACTGCTGGAAAAGGGGCGAGGTGCTGCTGGAAAAGGGGCAGAGTGCTGCTGGAAAAGGGGCGGAGTACTGCTGGAAAAGAAACGGAGTACTGCTGGAAATGGGGCGGAGTGCTGCTGGAAAAGGGATGGAGTACTGCTGGAAAAGGGGCGAGGTGCTGCTGGAAAAGGGGCAGAGTGCTGCTGGAAATGGGGCGGAGTGCTGCTGGAAAAGGGATGGAGTACTGCTGGAAAAGGAGCGAGGTGCTGCTGGAAAAGGGGCAGAGTGCTGCTGGAAAAGGGGCGGAGTACTGCTGGAAAAGAAACGGAGTACTGCTGGAAATGGGGCGGAGTGCTGCTGGAAAAGGGATGGAGTACTGCTGGAAAAGGGGCGGAGTGCTGCTGGAAAAGGGGTGGAGTACTGCTGGAAAAGGGATGGAGTACTGCTGGAAAAGGGGCGAGGTGCTGCTGGAAAAGGGGCAGAGTGCTGCTGGAAAAGGGGCGGAGTACTGCTGGAAAAGAAACGGAGTACTGCTGGAAATGGGGCGGAGTGCTGCTGGAAAAGGGGCGGAGTGCTGCTGTTTAAGCAGAAAATGAGCAACAAAACGATTGAACAAAGGCTTGGGGAAAAAAAAATCTCATGCCGTTCTTTTCAGGCGTTTCCATTGAAGTGGATGAGGACAAAAGCCGGCGTGTGTGCTCGGAGGTCTCAGACGGCGTTGTATAATACATTTATCCGTGGCTCCTAATGCCCCCTCTCAGTGATAGCAGCCCCCCCTGCGGTGTCCTCCTGGGGTATCTTCAGGTCAGCGGGGAATGAGTAGCAGCGAGATTTAGATAAACCCTCCAGTCTTAATGAAGAAGTGGTTAGAAGATTAGGCGTCTTGCGGTGACTTTCGATCTCTACACACGTGGATTATAGCGGCTCATTGATGGAGCTGATTACGGACAGCGGCGGGGTCCTCATTAGCCAGGAATCGGGGGATTTTCTGGGTGACAATGGTGGATAAGGAAGACAAATGGCTCACCCGGGTCTGCCAGTGACGTGCGTCTCTGTCTGCTGTGACCTCTGTCTGTCCTTCTCTCTCTGTACACAGGATTGGACTGTCTGTATGGGACCACCGAAAAGAAACAATTCCAACGAGAGAGAGACCATCCATGGATCTGACCATAGACAGCGGGAGACCATCCATGGATCTGACCATAGACAGCGAGAGACCATCCATGGATCTGACCATAGACAGCGAGAGACCATCCATGGATCTGACCATAGACAGCGGGAGACCATCCATGGATCGGACCATAGACAGCGAGAGACCATCCATGGATCTGACCATAGACAACGAGAGACCATCCATGGATCTGACCATAGACAGCGAGAGACCATCCATGGATCTGACCATAGACAGCGGGAGACAATCCATGGATCTGACCATAGACAGCGAGAGACCATCCATGGATCTGACCATAGACAGCGGGAGACAATCCATGGATCTGACCATAGACAGCGAGAGACCATCCATGGATCTGACCATAGACAGCAGGAGACCATCCATGGATCTGACCATAGACAGCAGGAGACCATCCATGGATCTGACCATAGACAGCGAGAGACCATCCATGGATCTGACCATAGACAGCGAGAGACCATCCATGGATCTGACCATAGACAGCGAGAGACCATCCATGGATCTGACCATAGACAGCGGGAGACCATCCATGGATCTGACTATAGACAGCGGGAGACCATCCATGGATCTGACCATAGACAGCAGGAGACCATCCATGGATCTGACCATAGACAGCGAGAGACCATCCATGGATCTGACCATAGACAGCGAGAGACCATCCATGGATCTGACCATAGACAGCGAGAGACCATCCATGGGTCTGACCATAGACAGCGAGAGACCATCCATGGATCTGACCATAGACAGCGAGAGACCATCCATGGGTCTGACCATAGACAGCGGGAGACAATCCATGGATCTGACCATAGACAGCGAGAGACCATCCATGGATCTGACCATAGACAGCGAGAGACCATCCATGGATCTGACCATAGACAGCGAGAGATCATCCATGGATCTGACCATAGACAGCGAGAGACCATCCATGGATCTGACCATAGACAGCGAGAGATCATCCATGGATCTGACCATAGACAGCGAGAGATCATCCATGGATCTGACCATAGACAGCGAGAGACCATCCATGGATCTGACCATAGACAGCAGGAGACCATCCATGGATCTGACCATAGACAGCGGGAGACCATCCATGGATCTGACCATAGACAGCGAGAGATCATCCATGGATCTGACCATAGACAGCGAGAGACCATCCATGGATCTGACCATAGACAGCGGGAGACCATCCATGGATCTGACCATAGACAGCGAGAGACCATCCATGGATCTGACCATAGACAGCGGGAGACCATCCATGGATCTGACCTTCTACCATGAGATGGCGGGACAACTGTTCATCTCTGAGCGTTCTGTGGCCCCATCTGATCAGCCAATTTTGGGGAATCCCTCATCCAATATGGATCTTCTTGCTTTTGTTCCCACAAGATAAGGACTAGGAGGGCCTTGTGTCTGTCCACTACAAGACCACTAGAGGACAAGAACCACAGAGCCGCCCTCCAACCTTTTTACCATACAGGAACCCTTCAAATAACTTTCAGGTGTCAGGGAACCACCCATAATTATTATTATATCAGGGATCAGTGGTAAGAATACTCAAAAGAACTCCTCGGTTAATTCGGCTGCTCCTTCTCCAAACATATCCGGGTCATACTGTATAGGAAGAATCTCCCAGGCGGCCCGGGAACACCCGTCAGTCCCCCAGGAAATACTTAGTGTGTGGCAATGAAAGGGAAACTCAGGAAGCTCCACCAGGCCAATTCCCTGAGGCCCAGCAGATGGAAACAACCAGAGAGGAGCTCATGGCTCCAGTACACACAGCAGTGGTGGAGTATGAGGGCAGCAGAAGATGAGTCCAGACTGGGCAGGAGAGGGAGAGAAGGAAGAGGAAGGAGACTGCAGAGTCAGAGAGACGCCCGGAGAGGAGCAGGAGGAGAGGATTAGTCAGCAGAAAAAGCAACAGATGGTGTCTCATCACTCCGATCTTCCCAATACATCCATCCACTAACCCCTTCACCCGCTCACTCCACCCACAACCCGCTGTGCCCATTATGAGGGGTTCTCACCATCCCTGTGCTGAGTTCCCGGTCTGTACACCCGCTGTGCCCATTATGAGGGGTTCTCATCCCTGTGCTGAGTTCCCGGGTCTGTACACCCGCTGTGCCCATTATGAGGGGTTCTCACCATCCCTGTGCTGAGTTCCCGGGTCTGTACACCCGCTGTGCCCATTATGAGGGGTTCTCACCATCCCTGTGCCGAGTTCCCGGGTCTGTACACCCGCTGTGCCCATTATGAGGGGTTCCCACCATCCCTGTGCCGAGTTCCCGGGTCTGTACACCCGCTGTGCCCATTATGAGGGGTTCCCACCATCCCTGTGCCGAGTTCCCGGGTCTGTACACCCGCTGTGCCCATTATGAGGGGTTCCCACCATCCCTGTGCTGAGTTCCGGGGTCTCTACACCCGCTGTGCCCATTATGAGGGGTTCCCACCATCCCTGTGCTGAGTTCCCGGGTCTGTACACCTGCTGTGCCCATTATGAGGGGTTCCCACCATCCCTGTGCCGAGTTCCCGGGTCTGTACACCCGCTGTGCCCATTATGAGGGGTTCCCACCATCCATGTGCCGAGTTCCCGGGTCTGTACACCCGCTGTGCCCATTATGAGGGGTTCCCACCATCCCTGTGCCCATTATGAGGGGTTCCCACCATCCCTGTGCTGAGTTCCCGGGTCTGTACACCCGCTGTGCCCATTATGAGGGTTCCCACCATCCCTGTGCCGAGTTCCCGGGTCTGTACACCCGCTGTGCCCATTATGAGGGTTCCCACCATCCCTGTGCTGAGTTCCCGGGTCTGTACACCCGCTGTGCCCATTATGAGGGGTTCCCACCATCCCTGTGCTGAGTTCCCGGGTCTGTACACCCGCTGTGCCCATTATGAGGGGTTCCCACCATCCCTGTGCTGAGTTCCCGGGTCTCTACACCCGCTGTGCCCATTATGAGGGGTTCCCACCATCCCTGTGCCGAGTTCCTGGGTCTGTACACCCGCTGTGCCCATTATGAGGGGTTCCCACCATCCCTGTGCTGAGTTCCGGGGTCTGTACACCCGCTGTGCCCATTATGAGGGGTTCCCACCATCCCTGTGCCGAGTTCCCGGGTCTGTACACCCGCTGTGCCCATTATGAGGGGTTCCCACCATCCCTGTGCTGAGTTCCCGGGTCTGTACACCCGCTGTGCCCATTATGAGGGGTTCCCACCATCCTGTGCTGAGTTCCCGGGTCTGTACACCCGCTGTGCCCAATATGAGGGGTTCCCACCATCCCTGTGATGAGTTCCTGGGTCTGTACACCCGCTGTGCCCATTATGAGGGGTTCCCACCATCCCTGTGATGAGTTCCCGGGTCTGTACACCCGCTGTGCCCATTATGAGGGGTTCCCACCATCCCTGTGATGAGTTCCTGGGTCTGTACACCCGCTGTGCCCATTATGAGGGGTTCCCACCATCCCTGTGATGAGTTCCTGGGTCTGTACACCCGCTGTGCCCATTATGAGGGGTTCCCACCATCCCTGTGCTGAGTTCCCGGGTCTGTACACCCGCTGTGCCCATTATGAGGGGTTCCCACCCTCCCTGTGCTGAGTTCCCGGGTCTGTACACCCGCTGTGCCCATTATGAGGGGTTCCCACCCTCCCTGTGCTGAGTTCCCGGGTCTGTACACCCGCTGTGCCCATTATGAGGGGTTCCCACCATCCCTGTGCTGAGTTCCCGGGTCTGTACACCCGCTGTGCCCATTATGAGGGGTTCCCACCATCCCTGTGCTGAGTTCCCGGGTCTGTACACCCGCTGTGCCCATTATGAGGGGTTCCCACCATCCCTGTGCTGAGTTCCCGGGTCTGTACACCCGCTGTGCCCATTATGAGGGGTTCCCACCATCCCTGTGCCGAGTTCCCGGGTCTGTACACCCGCTGTGCCCATTATGAGGGGTTCTCACCATCCCTGTGCCGAGTTCCCGGGTCTTTACATCCGCTGTGCCCATTATGAGGGGTTCTCACCATCCCTGTGCCGAGTTCCCGGGTCTGTACACCCGCTGTGCCCATTATGAGGGGTTCCCACCATCCCTGTGCCGAGTTCCCGGGTCTGTACACCCGCTGTGCCCATTATGAGGGGTTCCCACCATCCCTGTGCTGAGTTCCCGGGTCTGTACACCCGCTGTGCCCATTATGAGGGGTTCCCACCATCCCTGTGCTGAGTTCCCGGGTCTGTACACCCGCTGTGCCCATTATGAGGGGTTCCACCATCCCTGTGCTGAGTTCCCGGGTCTCTACACCCGCTGTGCCCATTATGAGGGGTTCCCACCATCCCTGTGCCGAGTTCCTGGGTCTGTACACCCGCTGTGCCCATTATGAGGGGTTCCCACCATCCCTGTGCTGAGTTCCGGGGTCTGTACACCCGCTGTGCCCATTATGAGGGGTTCCCACCATCCCTGTGCTGAGTTCCCGGGTCTGTACACCCGCTGTGCCCAATATGAGGGGTTCCCACCATCCCTGTGATGAGTTCCTGGGTCTGTACACCCGCTGTGCCCATTATGAGGGGTTCCCACCATCCCTGTGATGAGTTCCCGGGTCTGTACACCCGCTGTGCCCATTATGAGGGGTTCCCACCATCCCTGTGATGAGTTCCTGGGTCTGTACACCCGCTGTGCCCATTATGAGGGGTTCCCACCATCCCTGTGATGAGTTCCTGGGTCTGTACACCCGCTGTGCCCATTATGAGGGGTTCCCACCATCCCTGTGCTGAGTTCCCGGGTCTGTACACCCGCTGTGCCCATTATGAGGGGTTCCCACCCTCCCTGTGCTGAGTTCCCGGGTCTGTACACCCGCTGTGCCCATTATGAGGGGTTCCCACCCTCCCTGTGCTGAGTTCCTGGGTCTGTACACCCGCTGTGCCCATTATGAGGGGTTCCCACCATCCCTGTGATGAGTTCCCGGGTCTGTACACCCGCTGTGCCCATTATGAGGGGTTCCCACCATCCCTGTGCTGAGTTCCCGGGTCTGTACACCCGCTGTGCCCATTATGAGGGGTTCCCACCATCCCTGTGATGAGTTCCTGGGTCTGTACACCCGCTGTGCCCATTATGAGGGGTTCCCACCATCCCTGTGATGAGTTCCTGGGTCTGTACACCCGCTGTGCCCATTATGAGGGGTTCCCACCATCCCTGTGCTGAGTTCCCGGGTCTGTACACCCGCTGTGCCCATTATGGGGGGTTCCCACCATCCCTGTGCCGAGTTCTCGGGTCTGTACACCCGCTGTGCCCATTATGAGGGGTTCCCACCATCCCTGTGCTGAGTTCCCGGGTCTGTACACCCGCTGTGCCCATTATGAGGGGTTCCCACCATCCCTGTGATGAGTTCCCGGGTCTGTACACCCGCTGTGCCCATTATGAGGGGTTCCCACCATCCCTGTGCTGAGTTCCCGGGTCTGTACACCCGCTGTGCCCATTATGAGGGGTTCCCACCATCCCTGTGCCGAGTTCCCGGGTCTGTACACCCGCTGTGCCCATTATGAGGGGTTCCCACCATCCCTGTGCCGAGTTCCCGGGTCTGTACACCCGCTGTGCCCATTATGAGAGGTTCCCACCATCCCTGTGCCGAGTTCCCGGGTCTGTACACCCGCTGTGCCCATTATGAGGGGTTCTCACCATCCCTGTGCTGAGTTCCCGGGTCTGTACACCCGCTGTGCCCATTATGAGAGGTTCCCACCATCCCTGTGCTGAGTTCCCGGGTCTGTACACCGCTGTGCCCATTATGAGGGGTTCCCACCATCCCTGGGCTGAGTTCCCGGGTCTGTACACCCGCTGTGCCCATTATGAGGGGTTCTCACCATCCCTGTGCCGAGTTCCCGGGTCTGTACACCCGCTGTGCCCATTATGAGGGGTTCCCACCATCCCTGTGCTGAGTTCCCGGGTCTGTACACCCGCTGTGCCCATTATGAGGGGTTCCCACCCTCCCTGTGCTGAGTTCCCAGGTCTGTACACCCGCTGTGCCCATTATGGGGGGTTCCCCACCATCCCTGTGCTGAGTTCCCGGGTCTGTACACCCGCTGTGCCCATTATGAGGGGTTCCCACCATCCCTGTGCTGAGTTCCCGGGTCTGTACACCCGCTGTGCCCATTATGAGGGGTTCCCACCATCCCTGTGCTGAGTTCCCGGGTCTGTACACCCGCTGTGCCCATTATGAGGGGTTCCCACCATCCCTGTGCTGAGTTCCCGGGTCTGTACACCCGCTGTGCCCATTATGAGGGGTTCCCACCATCCCTGTGCTGAGTTCCCGGGTCTGTACACCCGCTGTGCCCATTATGAGGGGTTCCCACCATCCCTGTGCCGAGTTCCCGGGTCTGTACACCCGCTGTGCCCATTATGAGGGGTTCTCACCATCCCTGTGCCGAGTTCCCGGGTCTTTACATCCGCTGTGCCCATTATGAGGGGTTCTCACCATCCCTGTGCCGAGTTCCCGGGTCTGTACACCCGCTGTGCCCATTATGAGGGGTTCCCACCATCCCTGTGCTGAGTTCCCGGGTCTGTACACCCGCTGTGCCCATTATGAGGGGTTCCCACCATCCCTGTGCCGAGTTCCCGGGTCTGTACACCCGCTGTGCCCATTATGAGGGGTTCCCACCATCCCTGTGCCGAGTTCCCGGGTCTGTACACCCGCTGTGCCCATTATGAGGGGTTCCCACCATCCCTGTGCTGAGTTCCCGGGTCTGTACACCCGCTGTGCCCATTATGAGGGGTTCCCACCATCCCTGTGCCGAGTTCCGGGGTCTGTACACCCGCTGTGCCCATTATGGGGGGTTCCCACCATCCCTGTGCTGAGTTCCCGGGTCTGTACACCCGCTGTGCCCATTATGAGGGGTTCCCACCATCCCTGTGCTGAGTTCCCGGGTCTGTACACCCGCTGTGCCCATTATGAGGGGTTCTCACCATCCCTGTGCCGAGTTCCCGGGTCTGTACACCCGCTGTGCCCATTATGAGGGGTTCCCACCATCCCTGTGCCGAGTTCCCGGGTCTGTACACCCGCTGTGCCCATTATGAGGGGTTCCCACCATCCCTGTGCTGAGTTCCCGGGTCTGTACACCCGCTGTGCCCATTATGAGGGGTTCCCACCATCCCTGTGCCGAGTTCCCGGGTCTGTACACCCGCTGTGCCCGTTATGAGGGGTTCCCACCATCCCTGTGCCGAGTTCCCGGGTCTGTACACCAGCTGTGCCCGTTATGAGGGGTTCCCACCATCCCTGTGCTGAGTTCCCGGGTCTGTACACCCGCTGTGCCCATTATGAGGGGTTCCCACCATCCCTGTGCTGAGTTCCCGGGTCTGTACACCCGCTGTGCCCATTATGGGGGTTCCCACCAGTCAGACCCCGGTATAGAGGGAGCAGAGGGCAGACCCCGGTATAGAGGGAGCAGAGGGCAGACCCCGGTGTGGAGGGAGCAGAGGGCAGACCCCGGTATAGAGGGAGCAGAGGGCAGACCCCGGTATAGAGGGAGCAGAGGGCAGACCCCGGTATAGAGGGAGCAGAGGGCAGACCCCGGTATAGAGGGAGCAGAGGGCAGACCCCGGTATAGAGGGAGCAGAGGGCAGACCCCGGTGTAGAGGGAGCAGAGGGCAGACCCCGGTGTAGAGGGAGCAGAGGGCAGACCCCGGTGTGGAGGGAGCAGAGGGCAGACCCCGGTATAGAGGGAGCAGAGGGCAGACCCCGGTATAGAGGGAGCAGAGGGCAGACCCCGGTATAGAGGGAGCAGAGGGCAGACCCCGGTATAGAGGGAGCAGAGGGCAGACCCCGGTGTAGAGGGAGCAGAGGGCAGACCCCGGTGTAGAGGGAGCAGAGGGCAGACCCCGGTGTAGAGGGAGCAGAGGGCAGACCCCGGTGTAGAGGGAGCAGAGGGCAGACCCCGGTATAGAGGGAGCAGAGGGCAGACCCCGGTATAGAGGGAGCAGAGGGCAGACCCCGGTATAGAGGGAGCAGAGGGCAGACCCCGGTGTAGAGGGAGCAGAGGGCAGACCCCGGTGTAGAGGGAGCAGAGGGCAGACCCCGGTATAGAGGGAGCAGAGGGCAGACCCCGGTGTATAGGGAGCAGAGGGCAGACCCCGGTGTAGAGGGAGCAGAGGGCAGACCCCGGTGTAGAGGGAGCAGAGGGCAGACCCCGGTATAGAGGGAGCAGAGGGCAGATCCCGGTATAGAGGGAGCAGAGGGCAGACCCCGGTGTAGAGGGAGCAGAGGGCAGACCCCGGTATAGAGGGAGCAGAGGGCAGACCCCGGTTTAGAGGGAGCAGAGGGCAGACCCCGGTATAGAGGGAGCAGAGGGCAGACCCCGGTATAGAGGGAGCAGAGGGCAGACCCCGGTATAGAGGGAGCAGAGGGCAGACCCCGGTATAGAGGGAGCAGAGGGCAGACCCCGGTATAGAGGGAGCAGAGGGCAGACCCCGGTATAGAGGGAGCAGAGGGCAGACCCCGGTATAGAGGGAGCAGAGGGCAGACCCCGGTATAGAGGGAGCAGAGGGCAGACCCCGGTATAGAGGGAGCAGAGGGCAGACCCCGGTGTAGAGGGAGCAGAGGGCAGACCCCGGTGTAGAGGGAGCAGAGGGCAGACCCCGGTGTAGAGGGAGCAGAGGGCAGACCCCGGTGTAGAGGGAGCAGAGGGCAGACCCCGGTATAGAGGGAGCAGAGGGCAGATCCCGGTATAGAGGGAGCAGAGGGCAGACCCCGGTGTAGAGGGAGCAGAGGGCAGACCCCGGTATAGAGGGAGCAGAGGGCAGACCCCGGTATAGAGGGAGCAGAGGGCAGACCCCGGTATAGAGGGAGCAGAGGGCAGACCCCGGTGTAGAGGGAGCAGAGGGCAGACCCCGGTGTAGAGGGAGCAGAGGGCAGACCCCGGTGTAGAGGGAGCAGAGGGCAGATCCCGGTATAGAGGGAGCAGAGGGCAGACCCCGGTGTATAGGGAGCAGAGGGCAGACCCCGGTGTAGAGGGAGCAGAGGGCAGACCCCGGTATAGAGGGAGCAGAGGGCAGATCCCGGTATAGAGGGAGCAGAGGGCAGACCCCGGTGTATAGGGAGCAGAGGGCAGACCCCGGTGTATAGGGAGCAGAGGGCAGACCCCGGTGTAGAGGGAGCAGAGGGCAGACCCCGGTGTATAGGGAGCAGAGGGCAGACCCCGGTGTAGAGGGAGTAGAGAGCAGACCCTGGCTCCATGGGCCACATTAGAGGGCTCCTTGGGTCGCTCCAGAGGGCTCCACGGGCGCATCAGAGGGATCCATGGGCCGCATCAGAGGGCTCCATGGGCCGCATCAGAGGGCTACTCGGGCCGCATCAGAGGGCTCCTCGGGCCACATCAGAGGGATCCATGGGCCGCATCAGAGGGATCCATGGGCCGCATCAGAGGGCTCCATGGGCCGCATCAGCGGGATCCATGGGCCGCATCAGAGGGATCCATGGGCCGCATCAGAGGGCTCCTCGGGGCACATCAAAGGGCTCCTTGGGCCACATCAGAGGGATCCATGGGCCGCATCAGAGGGCTCCTCGGGGCACATCAAAGGGCTCCTTGGGCCACATCAGAGGGCTCCTCAGACCACATCAGAGGGCTCTTCGGGCCACATCAGAGGGCTCCTCGGGCCGCATCAGGGGGCTCCTCGGGCCGCATCAGAGGGCTCCTCGGGCCACATCAGAGGGCTCCATGGGCTACATCAGAGGGATCCATGGGCAACATCAGAGGGCTCCTCGGGCCACGTCAGAGGGCTTCTAGGGCCATATCAGAGGTCTCCTCGGGTCACATCAAAGGGCTCCATGGGCCACATCAGAGGGCTCCTCGGGCCACATCAGAGGGCTCCTCGGGCCACATCAGAGGGCTCCTCGGGCCACGTCAGAGGGCTCCTCGGGCCACGTCAGAGGGCTCCTCGGGCCACATCAGAAAGCTCCTCTGGCCACATCAGAAAGCTCCTCAGGCCATATCAGAGGGCTCCATGGGCCACATCAGAGGGCTCCTCAGACCGCATCAGAGGGCTCCTCAGACCGCATCAGAGGGCTCCATGGGCCACATCAGAGGGCTCCTCGGGCCACATCAGAGGGCTCCTCGGGCCACATCAGAGGACTCCTCGGGCCATATCAGAGGACTCCTCTGGCCACATCAGAAAGCTCCTCGGGCCACATCAGAGGGCTCCTCGGGCCACATCAGAGGGCTCCTCGGGCCACATCAGAGGGCTCCTCGGGCCACGTCAGAGGGCTCCTCGGGCCACATCAGAAAGCTCCTCTGGCCACATCAGAAAGCTCCTCTGGCCACATCAGAAAGCTCCTCTGGCCACATCAGAAAGCTCCTCAGGCCATATCAGAGGGCTCCATGGGCCACATCAGAGGGCTCCTCAGACCGCATCAGAGGGCTCCTCAGACCGCATCAGAGGGCTCCATGGGCCACATCAGAGGGCTCCTCGGGCCACATCAGAGGGCTCCTCGGGCCACATCAGAGGACTCCTCGGGCCACATCAGAGGGCTCCTCTGGCCACATCAGAAAGCTCCTCGGGCCACATCAGAGGGCTCCTCAGGCCATATCAGAGGGCTCCATGGGCCACATCAGAGGGCTCCTCAGACCGCATCAGAGGGCTCCTCAGACCGCATCAGAGGGCTCCATGGGCCACATCAGAGGGCTCCTCGGGCCACATCAGAGGGCTCCTCGGGCCACATCAGAGGACTCCTCGGGCCATATCAGAGGGCTCCTCTGGCCACATCAGAAAGCTCCTCGGGCCACATCAGAGGGCTCCTCAGGCCATATCAGAGGGCTCCATGGGCCACATCAGAGGGCTCCTCAGACCGCATCAGAGGGCTCCTCAGACCGCATCAGAGGGCTCCTCAGACCGCATCAGAGGGCTCCATGGGCCACCTCAGAGGGCTCCTCGGGCCACGTCAGAGGGCTCCATGGGCCACATCAGAGGCTTCCTTGGGCCACATCAGAGGGCTCCTCGGGCCACATCAGAGGCCTCCTTGGGCCACATCAGAGGGCTCCTCGGGCCACATCAGAGGCTTCCTTGGGCCACATCAGAGGCCTCCTTGGGCCACCGGTTGGGCACCCCTAACCTACAGTCACAGCCAGAATCCATCAGTCAGTAATAAGATGATATCACATGTGCTCTGTACATATATGTGTAGCAGCTGATATGTTTCTCTATGTTGTATGGATGGCGGTTCTCCATTACAGAATGATGTAAGATGACTCCATGTGCTCAATACAGCTCCACATCATGACAACATCTACACCGGGGACCCGGAAGACAAGCGCCAGATAATGTATGGAATCATATATGGGGTCCTATAACCAGGGGCTTCATATAACACATGGTGACTGAGGACATATATGGGGTCCTATAACCAGGGGCATCATATAACACATGGTGACTGAGGACACATATGGGGTCCTATAACCAGGGACATCATATAACACATGGTGACTGAGGACACATATGGGGTCCTATAACCAGGGACATCATATAACACATGGTGACTGAGGACATATATGGGGCCCTATAACCAGGGACATCATATAACACATGGTGACTGAGGACATATATGGGGTCCTATAACCAGGGGCTTCATATAACACATGGTGACTGAGGACATATATGGGGCCCTATAACCAGGGGCTTCATATAACACATGGTGACTGAGGACATATATGGGGCCCTATAACCAGGGGCATCATATAACACATGGTGACTGAGGACATATATGGGGTCCTATAACCAGGGGCATCATATAACACATGGTGACTGAGGACATATATGGGGTCCTATAACCAGGGGCTTCATATAACACATGGTGACTGAGGACATATATGGGGTCCTATAACCAGGGGCATCATATAACACATGGTGACTGAGGACATATATGGGGCCCTATAACCAGGGACATCATATAACACATGGTGACTGAGGACATATATGGGGTCCTATAACCAGGGGCATCATATAACACATGGTGACTGAGGACATATATGGGGCCCTATAACCAGGGACATCATATAACACATGGTGACTGAGGACATATATGGGGTCCTATAACCAGGGGCATCATATAACACATGGTGACTGAGGACATATATGGGGCCCTATAACCAGGGGCTTCATATAACACATGGTGACTGAGGACACATATGGGGCCCTATAACCAGGGGCTTCATATAACACATGGTGACTGAGGACACATATGGGGCCCTATAACCAGGGGCTTCATATAACACATGGTGACTGAGGACACATATGGGGCCCTATAACCAGGGGCTTCATATAACACATGGTGACTGAGGACACATATGGGGCCCTATAACCAGGGGCTTCATATAACACATGGTGACTGAGGACATATATGGGGTCCTATAACCAGGGGCTTCATATAACACATGGTGACTGAGGAGATATATGGGGTCCTATAACCAGGGACATCATATAACACATGGTGACTGAGGACATATATGGGGTCCTATAACCAGGGGCATCATATAACACATGGTGACTGAGGACACATATGGGGCCCTATAACCAGGGGCTTCATATAACACATGGTGACTGAGGACACATATGGGGCCCTATAACCAGGGGCTTCATATAACACATGGTGACTGAGGACATATATGGGGTCCTATAACCAGGGGCTTCATATAACACATGGTGACTGAGGACATATATGGGGCCCTATAACCAGGGGACATCATATAACACATGGTGACTGAGGACATATATGGGGTCCTATAACCAGGGACATCATATAACACATGGTGACTGAGGACATATATGGGGTCCTATAACCAGGGACTTCATATAACACATGGTGACTGAGGACATATATGGGGTCCTATAACCAGGGGCTTCATATAACACATGGTGACTGAGGACATATATGGGGTCCTATAACCAGGGACATCATATAACACATGGTGACTGAGGACATATATGGGGCCCTATAACCAGGGGCTTCATATAACACATGGTGACTGAGGACATATATGGGGCCCTATAACCAGGGACATCATATAACACATGGTGACTGAGGACATATATGGGGCCCTATAACCAGGGACATCATATAACACATGGTGACTGAGGACATATATGGGGCCCTATAACCAGGGACATCATATAACACATGGTGACTGAGGACATATATGGGGTCCTATAACCAGGGACATCATATAACACATGGTGACTGAGGACATATATGGGGTCCTATAACCAGGGACATCATATAACACATGGTGACTGAGGACATATATGGGGCCCTATAACCAGGGACATCATATAACACATGGTGACTGAGGACATATATGGGGCCCTATAACCAGGGGCTTCATATAACACGTGGTGACTGAGGACATATATGGGGCCCTATAACCAGGGACATCATATAACACATGGTGACTGAGGACATATATGGGGTCCTATAACCAGGGGCTTCATATAACACATGGTGACTGAGGACATATATGGGGTCCTATAACCAGGGGCTTCATATAACACATGGTGACTGAGGACATATATGGGGTCCTATAACCAGGGACATCATATAACACATGGTGACTGAGGACATATATGGGGTCCTATAACCAGGGGCATCATATAACACATGGTGACTGAGGACATATATGGGGTCCTATAACCAGGGGCTTCATATAACACATGGTGACTGAGGACATATATGGGGTCCTATAACCAGGGGCATCATATAACACATGGTGACTGAGGACATATATGGGGTCCTATAACCAGGGGCATCATATAACACATGGTGACTGAGGACATATATGGGGCCCTATAACCAGGGGCTTCATATAACACATGGTGACTGAGGACATATATGGGGCCCTATAACCAGGGGCTTCATATAACACATGGTGACTGAGGACATATATGGGGCCCTATAACCAGGGACATCATATAACACGTGGTGACTGAGGACATATATGGGGCCCTATAACCAGGGACTTCATATAACACATGGTGACTGATGACATATATGGGGTCCTATAACCAGGGACTTCATATAACACATGGTGACTGAGGACATATATGGGGCCTTATAACCAGGGACATCATATAACACATGGTGACTGAGGACATATATGGGGTCCTATAACCAGGGACATCATATAACACATGGTGACTGAGGACATATATGGGGCCCTATAACCAGGGGCTTTATATAACACATGGTGACTGAGGACATATATGGGGCCCTATAACCAGGGACATCATATAACACATGGTGACTGAGGACATATATGGGGTCCTATAACCAGGGACATCATATAACACATGGTGACTGAGGACATATATGGGGCCCTATAACCAGGGGCTTCATATAACACATGGTGACTGAGGACATATATGGGGTCCTATAACCAGGGGCTTCATATAACACATGGTGACTGAGGACATATATGGGGTCCTATAACCAGGGGCTTCATATAACACATGGTGACTGAGGACATATATGGGGTCCTATAACCAGGGGCTTCATATAACACATGGTGACTGATGACATATATGGGGTCCTATAACCAGGGACATCATATAACACATGGTGACTGAGGAGATATATGGGGCCCTATAACCAGGGGCTTCATATAACACATGGTGACTGAGGACATATATGGGGTCCTATAACCAGGGACATCATATAACACATGGTGACTGATGACATATATGGGGTCCTATAACCAGGGACATCATATAACACATGGTGACTGAGGACATATATGGGGCCCTATAACCAGGGGCATCATATAACACATGGTGACTGAGGACATATATGGGGTCCTATAACCAGGGACATCATATAACACATGGTGACTGAGGACATATATGGGGTCCTATAACCAGGGACATCATATAACACATGGTGACTGAGGACATATATGGGGTCCTATAACCAGGGACATCATATAACACATGGTGACTGAGGACATATATGGGGTCCTATAACCAGGGGCATCATATAACACATGGTGACTGAGGACATATATGGGGTCCTATAACCAGGGACATCATATAACACATGGTGACTGAGGACATATATGGGGCCCTATAACCAGGGACATCATATAACACATGGTGACTGAGGACATATATGGGGTCCTATAACCAGGGACTTCATATAACACATGGTGACTGATGACATATATGGGGCCCTATAACCAGGGACATCATATAACACATGGTGACTGAGGACATATATGGGGCCCTATAACCAGGGACATCATATAACACATGGTGACTGAGGACATATATGGGGCCCTATAACCAGGGGCTTCATATAACACGTGGTGACTGAGGACATATATGGGGTCCTATAACCAGGGGCTTCATATAACACATGGTGACTGAGGAGATATATGGGGTCCTATAACCAGGGGCATCATATAACACATGGTGACTGAGGACATATATGGGGTCCTATAACCAGGGACTTCATATAACACATGGTGACTGAGGACATATATGGGGTCCTATAACCAGGGACATCATATAACACATGGTGACTGAGGACATATATGGGGCCCTATAACCAGGGGCTTTATATAACACATGGTGACTGAGGACATATATGGGGCCCTATAACCAGGGGCTTCATATAACACATGGTGACTGAGGACATATATGGGGTCCTATAACCAGGGACATCATATAACACATGGTGACTGAGGACATATATGGGGCCCTATAACCAGGGACATCATATAACACATGGTGACTGAGGACATATATGGGGCCCTATAACCAGGGGCTTCATATAACACATGGTGACTGAGGACATATATGGGGCCCTATAACCAGGGGCTTCATATAACACATGGTGACTGAGGACATATATGGGGCCCTATAACCAGGGGCTTCATATAACACATGGTGACTGAGGACACATATGGGGCCCTATAACCAGGGACATCATATAACACATGGTGACTGAGGACATATATGGGGTCCTATAACCAGGGGCTTCATATAACACATGGTGACTGAGGACATATATGGGGCCCTATAACCAGGGGCTTCATATAACACATGGTGACTGAGGACATATATGGGGCCCTATAACCAGGGACATCATATAACACATGGTGACTGAGGACATATACGAGCTGAGAAGGTGATATTTGCTAGCCCAGACCTTAGGGGCCCTCAGGATTTAGGCCTGGAAGGGCCACAACCTGTCAGCACTCACCTGAAGTCACTGTAGGGGTGGATGATCCAGGAGCCGGCAGATTTAACCCTTTGCTGTTCAATCTCCACCGCCTTGTGACTGCCGAACATTCGCAGAGAGAACTTGTTGACGGCCGGCTGCAGGAGGGCCCCGAACTGTCGCTGCATAAAGGTGCTGGACTCTTCCGACTCGATCTGCTCTGGGGCCTCAGACTTGGGAACCAGGTTGCCCACCCCAGGCGTTGATGACTGGCTGAGGCCTGAACCTGGAGATTGGCTTTCGGCAAGGCCTGGCGTTTGGTTGAGTCCTGAAGAGGTCTGGCTGAGGCCTGTGACTGAAGGCTGGCGGGGCCCAGAAGCTGGGGTTTGGCTGGACCCGGGGACATTGGGCTGACAAGGGCCTGGTTGCTGACCATTTCCTGAGGTCTGGGTTTGGTTAGGCCCCGTAACCGACTGGTTGGGTGAGGCAGCAGCTCTCTGACTGGGAGAAGGGGAAGCCGGTTTGTTGGATCCAGAAACCGAAGGTTGGTTTGGTGATGGGGCAGAGGTTTGGTTGGGGGAAGGAGAAACCGTTCGGCTCGATCCTTTAGCAAAACTTTGACTGGAACCATGTGCAGAGGTTTGGTCGAGTACTGTAGAACCTCCCAGAGCAGGAGATGGGTTGGGCGAATGGGCAGAAGTCTGGTTGGGTCCCGTAAAAGAAGGCTGGTTGGAGGCCAGGGCAGAAGTTTGGTTGGGTCCCGTAAAAGAAGGCTGGTTGGAGGCCAGAGCAGAAGTTTGGTTGGGTCCCGTAAAAGAAGGCTGGTTGGAGGCCAGAGCAGAAGTTTGGTTAGGTCCCATAAAAGAAGGCTGGTTGGAGGCCAGGGCAGAAGTTTGGTTGGGTCCCGTAAAAGAAGGCTGGTTGGAGGCCAGAGCAGAAGTTTGGTTGGGTCCCGTAAAAGAAGGCTGGTTGGAGGCCAGGGCAGAAGTTTGGTTGGGTCCAGAAAAAGAAGGCTGGTTGGAGGCCAGAGCAGAAGTTTGGTTAGGTCCCATAAAAGAAGGCTGGTTGGAGGCCAGAGCAGAAGTTTGGTTGGGTCCCGTAAAAGAAGGCTGGTTGGAGGCCAGAGCAGAAGTTTGGTTAGGTCCCATAAAAGAAGGCTGGTTGGAGGCCAGGGCAGAAGTTTGGTTAGGTCCCATAAAAGAAGGCTGGTTGGAGGCCAGAGCAGAAGTTTGGTTAGGTCCCATAAAAGAAGGCTGGTTGGAGGCCAGGGCAGAAGTTTGGTTGGGTCCCGTAAAAGAAGGCTGGTTGGAGGCCAGGGCAGAAGTTTGGTTGGGTCCCGTAAAAGAAGGCTGGTTGGAGGCCAGGGCAGAAGTTTGGTTGGGTCCCGTAAAAGAAGGCTGGTTGGAGGCCAGGGCAAAAGTTTGGTTGGTCCCTGTAGAAGGAAGTTGGCTTTGTGTAGGTATAGAAGGTTGATGAGAAGCAGGAGTAGGGGAAGGAGACTGGCAAGGACCTGGACTAAAGGACTGGGTAGGTCCTGCCATTGTGGTTGGTACAGGAGGCTGACCAGGTCCAAAGTTAGGATGCTGAGCTGGGGGTCTTAATGGGGGAGGCTGCTGTATTCCAGAGACAGGCTTGATAAAGGCTGACGTATGGTTGGGTCTGGGAATTGCAGTCTGTTTCGGAATCGGTATGGTTGCTCCACCAGAAATCTGTGACTGTTCGGTGGCACTATTTGGAGGCTGCGCGGGATTCGTGGGCAGAGGCTGAAAGGTACCTTGTGCAGGAGACTGTGCAGGTCCAAAGGCTGAAGGCTGAAGACCGGGCCCCGAAGGTGTGTGTCCCAGAGAGGCAGTCCCTGCAGGTTGCCCAGGTCCAGTGACCATTGGCTGTATGGGTCTGATGGAATTGGACTGTAAGGGTCCTGGGGTAAAGGGTGGCACGGGTGGCACGGGTTCCAGGGTTGGAGGCTGCATGGGTCTTGTAGCAGGTCCCGGGACAGCAGGCGGTAAGAGCGGTCTGGCAGAAGATTGCATTACTCCTGGGGGACGAGGCTGCACAGGTGTGGTGGAAGGAAGCCGGGTAGCCGTAGGAACTGGAGACATTCTAGACGGAGTCTTACTATACAGCAGGGCACCAGCCTGCTGATTGGGTTCAGGAAAAGGAGTCTGGCAGGTTCCTGGGGCAGAAGTTTGGTTTGTTCTTGGGGACACATGGCTATCGGAAGGAGCCGGGGCAGTTGTAGCCTGTCCTGCACCTGAAAAGTGCTGGGGGGCAGCAGGGGAGGGGGTGTTCAGTTCTGTGAGTGGAGGCCCGGTGACGGGTGTTTTCTGGCCATGCCCGTCACTGAAGGGACCCGGAATGAAGGTGGAAGGGTACTGACTGACTCCAGGAGTGGGAATCTTCTGCCCAAGTCCAGAGGAAGGAGGATGCTGAGCGGGGCTCTGGATGCTGGGCACTGCTGTCACCTCTTCTCTGGCCATGCTGGCTTCTCCATCCACCATCATATGGCTGGCCTGGGAGTGTTGCCCATTCCTGGCTTCCATGGTGTTCAGTCAGAAGTCCTCCTCGGGGTCCCCATATTGCGATCAGTGCCAGGGCTCCGGCCTGCCTCCCTGCACAGCCCGGCTCTGCCCTCCACACTGAAGAACACCAAATAAGCTCATTATCTCCATGACATCCTGTAGCGGGAGAGCGGAGTGAGCACAACACCCAGGTGAGGTGACCGGAGGGAGGAGAGTCGGAGACTGAGGCTAGGTAGGCAACGGAGAAGAGGTCTCATGGAAGGAAGGAGGGAGGGTGCAGGAGGACGAGTGATGACAGGGAGGGAGGAGAGAGAGGAAGGAGGAAAGGATAACGGGAGGTAGAGATGCTACCAGACACACGCAGGAGGATGCTGGAGCTGGGAGGAAGAGGCAACCACAATGCCAAAGGATGGGAGGGGAGCAGGAGAGAAGAATAGGAGAAGAGTGGGATAATGGACGGGAGAAGAGCGGGATAGTAGAATAGGAGAAGAGTGGGATAATGGATGGGAGGGGAGCAGGATAGAAGAATAGGAGAAGAGTGGGATAATAGACGGGAGGGGAGCAGGATAGAAGAATAGGAGAAGAGCGGGATAATGGATGGGAGGGGAGCAGGATAGAAGAATAGGAGAAGAGTGGGATAATGGATGGGAGGGGAGCAGGAGAGAAGAATAGGAGAAGAGTGGGATAATGGATGGGAGGGGAGCAGGAGAGAAGAATAGGAGAAGAGTGGGATAATGGACGGGAGGGGAGCAGGAGAGAAGAATAGGAGAAGAGTGGGATAATGGACGGGAGGGGAGCAGGATAGAAGAATAGGAGAAGAGTGGGATAATGGACGGGAGGGGAGCAGGATAGAAGAATAGGAGAAGAGTGGGATAATGGACGGAGGGGAGCAGGATAGAAGAATAGGAGAAGAGCGGGATAATGGACGGGAGGGGAGCAGGATAGAAGAATAGGAGAAGAGTGGGATAATGGACGGGAGGGGAGCAGGAGAGAAGAATAGGAGAAGAGCGGGATAATGGACGGGAGGGGAGCAGGAGAGAAGAATAGGAGAAGAGCGGGATAATGGACGGGAGGGGAGCAGGATAGAAGAATAGGAGAAGAGTGGGATAATGGACGGGAGGGGAGCAGGAGAGAAGAATAGGAGAAGAGTGGGATAATGGACGGGAGGGGAGCAGGATAGAAGAATAGGAGAAGAGTGGGATAATGGATGGGAGGGGAGCAGGAGAGAAGAATAGGAGAAGAGTGGGATAATGGATGGGAGGGGAGCAGGAGAGAAGAATAGGAGAAGAGTGGGATAATGGACGGGAGGGGAGCAGGAGAGACGAATAGGAGAAGAGTGGGATAATGGATGGGAGGGGAGCAGGAGAGAAGAATAGGAGAAGAGTGGGATAATGGATGGGAGGGGAGCAGGAGAGAAGAATAGGAGAAGAGTGGGATAATGGACGGGAGGGGAGCAGGAGAGAAGAATAGGAGAAGAGTGGGATAATGGACGGGAGGGGAGCAGGATAGAAGAATAGGAGAAGAGTGGGATAATGGACGGAGGGGAGAAGGATAGAAGAATAGGAGAAGAGTGGGATAATGGACGGAGGGGAGCAGGATAGAAGAATAGGAGAAGAGCGGGATAATGGACGGGAGGGGAGCAGGAGAGAAGAATAGGAGAAGAGCGGGATAATGGACGGGAGGGGAGCAGGATAGAAGAATAGGAGAAGAGTGGGATAATGGACGGGAGGGGAGCAGGAGAGAAGAATAGGAGAAGAGCGGGATAATGGACGGGAGGGGAGCAGGAGAGAAGAATAGGAGAAGAGTGGGATAATGGACGGGAGGGGAGCAGGATAGAAGAATAGGAGAAGAGCGGGATAATGGACGGGAGGGGAGCAGGATAGAAGAATAGGAGAAGAGTGGGATAATGGACGGGAGGGGAGCAGGATAGAAGAATAGGAGAAGAGCGGGATAATGGACGGGAGGGGAGCAGGAGAGAAGAATAGGAGAAGAGTGGGATAATGGACGGGAGGGGAGCAGGATAGAAGAATAGGAGAAGAGTGGGATAATGGACGGGAGGGGAGCAGGATAGAAGAATAGGAGAAGAGTGGGATAATGGACGGAGGGGAGCAGGATAGAAGAATAGGAGAAGAGCGGGATAATGGACGGGAGGGGAGCAGGAGAGAAGAATAGGAGAAGAGTGGGATAATGGATGGGAGGGGAGCAGGATAGAAGAATAGGAGAAGAGTGGGATAATGGACGGGAGGGGAGCAGGATAGAAGAATAGGAGAAGAGTGGGATAATGGATGGGAGGGGAGCAGGATAGAAGAATAGGAGAAGAGTGGGATAATGGACGGAGGGGAGCAGGATAGAAGAATAGGAGAAGAGCGGGATAATGGATGGGAGGGGAGCAGGATAGAAGAATAGGAGAAGAGTGGGATAATGGATGGGAGGGGAGCAGGATAGAAGAATAGGAGAAGAGTGGGATAATGGACGGAGGGGAGCAGGATAGAAGAATAGGAGAAGAGCGGGATAATGGACGGAGGGGAGCAGGATAGAAGAATAGGAGAAGAGCGGGATAATGGACGGGAGGGGAGCAGGAGAGAAGAATAGGAGAAGAGCGGGATAATGGACGGGAGGGGAGCAGGATAGAAGAATAGGAGAAGAGTGGGATAATGGACGGGAGGGGAGCAGGAGAGAAGAATAGGAGAAGAGCGGGATAATGGACGGAGGGGAGCAGGAGAGAAGAATAGGAGAAGAGTGGGATAATGGACGGGAGGGGAGCAGGATAGAAGAATAGGAGAAGAGTGGGATAATGGACGGGAGGGGAGCAGGAGAGAAGAATAGGAGAAGAGTGGGATAATGGACGGGAGGGGAGCAGGATAGAAGAATAGGAGAAGAGCGGGATAATGGACGGGAGGGGAGCAGGATAGAAGAATAGGAGAAGAGTGGGATAATGGACGGGAGGGGAGCAGGATAGAAGAATAGGAGAAGAGTGGGATAATGGACGGGAGGGGAGCAGGAGAGAAGAATAGGAGAAGAGTGGGATAATGGATGGGAGGGGAGCAGGAGAGAAGAATAGGAGAAGAGTGGGATAATGGACGGGAGGGGAGCAGGATAGAAGAATAGGAGAAGAGTGGGATAATGGACGGGAGGGGAGCAGGAGAGAAGAATAGGAGAAGAGTGGGATAATGGACGGGAGGGGAGCAGGATAGAAGAATAGGAGAAGAGTGGGATAATGGACGGGAGGGGAGCAGGATAGAAGAATAGGAGAAGAGCGGGATAATGGACGGGAGGGGAGCAGGATAGAAGAATAGGAGAAGAGTGGGATAATGGACGGGAGGGGAGCAGGAGAGAAGAATAGGAGAAGAGTGGGATAATGGACGGGAGGGGAGCAGGATAGAAGAATAGGAGAAGAGCGGGATAATGGACGGGAGGGGAGCAGGATAGAAGAATAGGAGAAGAGTGGGATAATGGACGGGAGGGGAGCAGGATAGAAGAATAGGAGAAGAGCGGGATAATGGACGGGAGGGGAGCAGGATAGAAGAATAGGAGAAGAGCGGGATAATGGATGGGAGGGGAGCAGGATAGTAGAATAGGAGAAGAGTGGGATAATGGATGGGAGGGGAGCAGGAGAGAAGAATAGGAGAAGAGTGGGATAATGGACGAGAGGGGAGCAGGATAGAAGAATAGGAGAAGAGTGGGATAATGGACGGGAGGGGAGCAGGATAGAAGAATAGGAGAAGAGCGGGATAATGGACGGGAGGGGAGCAGGATAGAAGAATAGGAGAAGAGTGGGATAATGGATGGGAGGGCAGCAGGATAGAAGAATAGGAGAAGAGTGGGATAATGGACGGGAGGGGAGCAGGATAGAAGAATAGGAGAAGAGTGGGATAATGGACGGGAGGGGAGCAGGATAGAAGAATAGGAGAAGAGCGGGATAATGGATGGGAGGGGAGCAGGATAGAAGAATAGGAGAAGAGTGGGATAATGGACGGGAGGGGAGCAGGATAGAAGAATAGGAGAAGAGCGGGATAATGGACGGGAGGGGAGCAGGATAGAAGAATAGGAGAAGAGTGGGATAATGGACGGGAGGGGAGCAGGATAGAAGAATAGGAGAAGAGTGGGATAATGGACGGGAGGGGAGCAGGATAGTAGAATAGGAGAAGAGTGGGATAATGGATGGGAGGGGAGCAGGAGAGAAGAATAGGAGAAGAGCGGGATAATGGATGGGAGGGGAGCAGGATAGTAGAATAGGAGAAGAGTGGGATAATGGACGGGAGGGGAGCAGGATAGAAGAATAGGAGAAGAGTGGGATAATGGACGGGAGGGGAGCAGGATAGAAGAATAGGAGAAGAGTGGGATAATGGACGGGAGGGGAGCAGGATAGAAGAATAGGAGAAGAGTGGGATAATGGATGGGAGGGGAGCAGGATAGAAGAATAGGAGAAGAGCGGGATAATGGACGGGAGGGGAGCAGGATAGAAGAATAGGAGAAGAGTGGGATAATGGACGGGAGGGGAGCAGGATAGAAGAATAGGAGAAGAGCGGGATAATGGACGGGAGGGGAGCGGGATAGAAGAATAGGAGAAGAGTGGGATAATGGACGGGAGGGGAGCAGGAGAGAAGAATAGGAGAAGAGTGGGATAATGGACGGGAGGGGAGCAGGATAGAAGAATAGGAGAAGAGCGGGATAATGGACGGGAGGGGAGCAGGATAGAAGAATAGGAGAAGAGCGGGATAGAAGAATAGGAGAAGAGCGGGATAATGGACGGGAGGGGAGCAGGATAGAAGAATAGGAGAAGAGCGGGATAATGGACGGGAGGGGAGCAGGATAGAAGAATAGGAGAAGAGTGGGATAATGGACGGGAGGGGAGCAGGATAGAAGAATAGGAGAAGAGTGTGATAATGGATGGGAGGGGAGCAGGAGAGAAGAATAGGAGAAGAGTGGGATAATGGACGGGAGAAGAGCGGGATAGTAGAATAGGAGAAGAGCGGGATAATGGACGGGAGGGGAGCAGGATAGAAGAATAGGAGAAGAGCGGGATAATGGACGGGAGGGGAGCAGGAGAGAAGAATAGGAGAAGAGTGGGATAATGGACGGAGGGGAGCAGGATAGAAGAATAGGAGAAGAGTGGGATAATGGACGGGAGGGGAGCAGGATAGAAGAATAGGAGAAGAGCGGGATAGAAGAATAGGAGAAGAGTGGGATAATGGACGGGAGGGGAGCAGGATAGAAGAATAGGAGAAGAGCGGGATAGAAGAATAGGAGAAGAGTGGGATAATGGACGGGAGGGGAGCAGGATAGAAGAATAGGAGAAGAGTGTGATAATGGACGGGAGGGGAGCAGGATAGAAGAATAGGAGAAGAGTGGGATAATGGACGGGAGAAGAGCGGGATAGTAGAATAGGAGAAGAGCGGGATAATGGACGGGAGGGGAGCAGGATAGAAGAATAGGAGAAGAGTGGGATAATGGACGGGAGGGGAGCAGGATAGAAGAATAGGAGAAGAGCGGGATAGAAGAATAGGAGAAGAGCGGGATAATGGACGGGAGGGGAGCAGGATAGAAGAATAGGAGAAGAGCGGGATAATGGACGGGAGGGGAGCAGGATAGAAGAATAGGAGAAGAGTGGGATAATGGAGGGGAGGGGAGCAGGATAGTAGAATAGGAGAAGAGTGGGATAATAGACGGGAGGGGAGCAGGATAGAAGAATAGGAGAAGAGCGGGATAATGGACGGGAGGGGAGCAGGATAGAAGAATAGGAGAAGAGCGGGATAATGGACGGGAGGGGAGCAGGATAGAAGAATAGGAGAAGAGTGTGATAATGGATGGGAGGGGAGCAGGAGAGAAGAATAGGAGAAGAGTGTGATAATGGATGGGAGGGGAGCAGGAGAGAAGAATAGGAGAAGAGCGGGATAATGGACGGGAGAAGAGCGGGATAGTAGAATAGGAGAAGAGCGGGATAATGGACGGGAGGGGAGCAGGAGAGAAGAATAGGAGAAGAGTGGGATAATGGACGGGAGGGGAGCAGGATAGAAGAATAGGAGAAGAGTGGGATAATGGACGGGAGAAGAGCGGGATAGAAGAATAGGAGAAGAGCGGGATAGAAGAATAGGAGAAGAGCGGGATAATGGACGGGAGGGGAGCAGGATAGAAGAATAGGAGAAGAGCGGGATAATGGACGGGAGGGGAGCAGGATAGAAGAATAGGAGAAGAGTGGGATAATGGACGGGAGGGGAGCAGGATAGAAGAATAGGAGAAGAGCGGGATAATGGACGGGAGGGGAGCAGGATAGAAGAATAGGAGAAGAGTGGGATAATGGACGGGAGGGGAGCAGGAGAGAAGAATAGGAGAAGAGTGGGATAATGGACGGGAGGGGAGCAGGATAGAAGAATAGGAGAAGAGTGGGATAATGGATGGGAGGGGAGCAGGATAGAAGAATAGGAGAAGAGTGGGATAATGGACGGGAGGGGAGCAGGATAGAAGAATAGGAGAAGAGTGGGATAATGGACGGGAGGGGAGCAGGAGAGAAGAATAGGAGAAGAGTGGGATAATGGACGGGAGGGGAGCAGGATAGAAGAATAGGAGAAGAGTGGGATAATGGATGGGAGGGGAGCAGGATAGAAGAATAGGAGAAGAGTGGGATAATAGACGGAGGGGAGCAGGATAGAAGAATAGGAGAAGAGTGGGATAATGGACGGGAGGGGAGCAGGATAGAAGAATAGGAGAAGAGCGGGATAATGGACGGGAGGGGAGCAGGAGAGAAGAATAGGAGAAGAGTGGGATAATGGACGGGAGGGGAGCAGGATAGAAGAATAGGAGAAGAGTGGGATAATGGATGGGAGGGGAGCAGGATAGAAGAATAGGAGAAGAGTGGGATAATGGATGGGAGGGGAGCAGGATAGAAGAATAGGAGAAGAGCGGGATAATGGACGGGAGGGGAGCAGGATAGAAGAATAGGAGAAGAGTGGGATAATGGACGGGAGGGGAGCAGGATAGAAGAATAGGAGAAGAGTGGGATAATAGACGGGAGGGGAGCAGGATAGAAGAATAGGAGAAGAGTGGGATAATGGACGGGAGGGGAGCAGGATAGTAGAATAGGAGAAGAGTGGGATAATGGACGGGAGGGGAGCAGGATAGAAGAATAGGAGAAGAGCGGGATAATGGACGGGAGGGGAGCAGGATAGAAGAATAGGAGAAGAGTGGGATAATGGACGGGAGGGGAGCAGGATAGAAGAATAGGAGAAGAGTGGGATAATGGACGGGAGGGGAGCAGGAGAGAAGAATAGGAGAAGAGTGGGATAATGGACGGGAGGGGAGCAGGAGAGAAGAATAGGAGAAGAGTGGGATAATGGACGGGAGGGGAGCAGGATAGAAGAATAGGAGAAGAGTGGGATAATGGACGGGAGGGGAGCAGGATAGAAGAATAGGAGAAGAGTGGGATAATGGATGGGAGGGGAGCAGGATAGAAGAATAGGAGAAGAGCGGGATAATAGACGGGAGGGGAGCAGGATAGAAGAATAGGAGAAGAGTGGGATAATGGACGGGAGGGGAGCAGGATAGAAGAATAGGAGAAGAGTGGGATAATGGACGGGAGGGGAGCAGGATAGAAGAATAGGAGAAGAGTGGGATAATGGACGGGAGGGGAGCGGGATAGTAGAATAGGAGAAGAGTGGGATAATGGACGGGAGGGGAGCAGGATAGAAGAATAGGAGAAGAGTGGGATAATGGACGGGAGGGGAGCGGGATAGTAGAATAGGAGAAGAGCGGGATAATGGACGGGAGGGGAGCAGGATAGAAGAATAGGAGAAGAGCGGGATAATGGACGGGAGGGGAGCAGGAGAGAAGAATAGGAGAAGAGCGGGATAATGGATGGGAGGGGAGCAGGATAGAAGAATAGGAGAAGAGTGGGATAATAGACGGAGGGGAGCAGGATAGAAGAATAGGAGAAGAGTGGGATAATGGACGGGAGGGGAGCAGGATAGAAGAATAGGAGAAGAGTGGGATAATGGACGGGAGGGGAGCAAGATATAGGAATGGGAGAAAAGGTGGGATAAAAAAAAAAGTCCGGTGGGGAGGCTCCCCCTTCCGGTACCACCAGCTGCCTACAAGGTGACCCCCGTGAGGTAATATCAGGGTACAGAGGAGTCAGGTGACCCCAGTGAGGTAATATCGGGGTACAGAGGAGTCGGGTGACCCCCAGTGAGGTAATATTGGGGTACAGAGGAGTCAGGTGACCCCCAGTGAGGTAGTATTGGGGTAAAAGAAGAGTAAAGTGGCCCCAGTGAGATAACATTGGGGTACAGAGGAGTCAAGTGACCCCCCCCCCCCAGTGAGGTTATATGAGGGGTTAGGAGGAGTCAGGTGACCTTCAGTGAGGTAACATTGGGGTACAAAGGAGTCAGATTACCTCAGAGGTAATTGTCAGGGCAACACGGTTGAGGTAACTAGGGATACAGGGGTGTCAGGGCAACACGGGTGAGGTAACTAGGGATACAGGGGTGTCAGGGCAACACGGGTGAGGTAACTAGGGATACAGGGGTGTCAGGGCAACACGGGTGAGGTAACTAGGGATACAGGGGTGTCAGAGCAACACGGGTGAGGTAACTAGGGATACAGGGGTGTCAGAGCAACACGGGTGAGGTAACTAGGGATACAGGGGTGTCAGAGCAACACGGTTGAGGTAACTAGGGATACAGGGGTGTCAGGGCGACACTGGTGAGATCATTTTGGGGCCCAGGGGTGTCAGGGTGACACTGGTGAGGTAATTAGGGATACAGGGGTGTCAGGGTGACACTGGTGAGGTAATTAGGGATACAGGGGTGTCAGGGTGACACTGGTGAGGTAAATCGGGGTACATGGTAACACTGGTGAGGTAAATTGGGGTACAGGGTGACACTGGTGAGGTAATTAGGGATACAGGGGTGTCAGGGTGACACTGGTGAGGTAAATTGGGGTACATGGTGACAGTGGCGAGGTAATTTTGGGATACAGGAGTGTCAGGGTAACACTGGTGAGATAAATCGGGGGACAGGGTGACACTAGTGAAGTAAATTGGGGTACAGGTTGACACTGGAGAATGGATATCAGGGTAAAGGGGTGTTAGGGTGACACTGGTGAGTTAATATTGGGGTACATAGTGACACTGGTGAGGTAAACTAGGGTACAGGGTGACACTGGTGAGGTAATTAGGATACAGGGGTGTCAGGGTGACACTGGTGAGGTGAATTGGGGTACAGGGTGATCCTGGTGAGGTAATTTTGGGGTAAAGGGGTTTTAGGGTACCACTGGTGAGGTAAATTGGGGTACAGGGTGACACTAGTGAGGTAAATTGGGGTACAAGATGACACTGGTGAGGTCATTTTTGGGTAAAGGGTTGTTAGGGTGACACTGGTGAGGTAAATTGGGGTACATGGTGACACTGGTGAGGTAAATCGGGGTACAGGGTGACACTGGTGAGGTAAATCGGGGTACAGGGTGACACTGGTGAGGTAAATTGGGGTACAGGGTGACACTGGAGAATGGGTATAGGGGTGTTAGGGTGACACTGGTGAGGTACATCGGGGTACAGGGTGATACTAGTGAGGTAAATTGGGGTACATGGTGACACTAGAGAGGTAAATCGGGGTACATGGTGACACTGGTGAGGTAAATTGGGGTATGTGTGACACTGGTGAGGTAAATTGGGGTACAGGGTTACACTGGTGAGGTAAATTGGGGTATGGGTGACACTGGAGAATGGATATCAGGGTATAGGGGTGTTAGGGTGACACTGGTGAGGTAAATCGGGGTACATGGTGATACTAGTGAGGTAAATTGGGGTACATGGTGACACTAGTGAGGTAAATTGGGGTACAGGGTGACACTAGTGAGGTAAATTGGGGTACGGGTGACACTGGTGAGGTAAATTGGGGTACAGGGTTACACTGGTGAGGTAAATTGGGGTACAGGGTGACACTGGAGAATGGATATCAGGGTATAGGGGTGTTAGGGTGACACTGGTGAGGTGAATCGGGGTACAGGGTGACACTAGTGAGGTAAATTGGGGAACAGGGTGACACTGGTGAGGTAAATTGGGGTACATGGTGACACTAGTGAGTTAAATTGGGATACGGGTGACACTGGTGAGGTCAATTGGGGTACAGGGTGACACTGGAGAATGGATATCAGGGTATAGGGGTGTTAGGGTGACACTGGTGAGGTAAATTGGGGTAAATGGTGACACTAGTGAGGTAAATTGGGGTACAGGGTGACACTAGTGAGGTAAATTTGGGTACAGGGTGACACTGGTGAGGTAAATCGGGGTACAGGGTGACACTAGAGAGGTAAATTGGGGTACGGGTGACACTGGTGAGGTAATATGGGGTACGGGTGACACTGGAGAATGGATATCATGGTATCGGGGTGTTAGGGTGACACTGGTGAGGTAAATCGGGGTACAGTGTGACACTGGTGAGGTAAATTGGGGTACATGGTGACACTAGTGAGGTAAAATGGGGTACAGGGTGACACTGGTGAGGTAAATTGGGGTATGGGTGACACTGAAAAATGAATATCAGGGTATAGGGGTTTTAGGGTGACACTGGTGAGGTAAATTGGTGTAAAGGGTGATACTAGTGAGGTAAATTGGGGTACATGGTGACACTAGTGAGGTAAATTGGGGTAAAGGGTGACACTAGTGAGGTAAATTTGGGTACAGGGTGACACTGGTGAGGTAAATCGGGGTACAGGGTGACACTAGAGAGGTAAATTGGGGTACGGGTGACACTGGTGAGGTAATATGGGGTACGGGTGACACTGGAGAATGGATATCATGGTATCGGGGTGTTAGGGTGACACTGGTGAGGTAAATCGGGGTACAGTGTGACACTTGTGAGGTAAATTGGGGTACATGGTGACACTAGTGAGGTAAAATGGGGTACAGGGTGACACTGGTGAGGTAAATTGGGGTATGGGTGACACTGAAAAATGAATATCAGGGTATAGGGGTTTTAGGGTGACACTGGTGAGGTAAATTGGTGTACAGGGTGATACTAGTGAGGTAAATTGGGGTACATGGTGACACTAGTGAGGTAAATTGGGGTACAGGGTGACACTAGTGAGGTAAATTGGGGTACAGGGTGACACTGGTGATGTAAATTTGGGTACGGGTGACACTGGAGAATGGATATCAGGGTATAGGGGTGTTAGGGTGACACTGGTGAGGTAAATTGGTGTACAGGGTGATACTAGTGAGGTAAATTGGGGTACATGGTGACACTAGTGAGGTAAATTGGGGTACAGGGTGACACTAGTGAGGTAAATTGGGGTACAGGGTGACACTGGTGATGTAAATTGGGGTACGGGTGACACTGGAGAATGGATATCAGGGTATAGGGGTGTTAGGGTGACACCGGTGAGGTAAATTGGGGAACAGGGAGACACTGGTGAGGTAAATTGCGGTACAGGGTGACACTGGTGAGGTAAATTGGGGTACAGGGTGACACTGGTGAGGTAAATTGGGGTACAGGGTGACACTGGTGATGTAAACTGGGGTACAGGGTGACACTAGTGAGGTAAACTGGGGTACGGGTGACACTGGTTAGGTAAATTGGGGTACAGGGTGACACTGGTGAGTTTATATCGGGGAACAGGGTGACACTGGTGAGGTTATATGGGGTACGGGTGACACTGGAGAATGGATATCAGGGTATAGGGGTGTTAGGGTGACACTGGTGAGGTAAATCGGGGTACGGGTGACACTGGTGAAGTAAATTGGGGTACAGGGTGACACTAGTGAGGTAAATTGGGATACGGGTGACACTGGTGAGGTAGATTGGGGTACAGGGTGACACTGGAGCATGGATATCAGGGTATAGGGGTGTTATGGTGACACTGGTGAGGTAAATTGGGGTACAGGGTGACACTAGTGAGGTAAATTGGGGTACAGGGTGACACTAGTGAGGTAAATTGGGGTACATGGTGACACTAGTGAGGTAAATCGGGGTACAGGGTGACACTAGTGAGGTAAATTGGGATACAGGTGACACTGGTGAGGTAAATTGGGGTACATGGTTACACTATTGAGGTAAAATTGGGTACAGGGTGACACTGGTGAGGTAAATTGGGGTACGGGTGACACTGGAGAATGGATATCAGGGTATAGGGGTGTTAGGGTGACACTGGTGAGGTAAATTGGTGTACAGGGTGATACTAGTGAGGTAAATTGGGGTACATGGTGACACTAGAGAGGTAAATTGGGGTACAGGGTGACACTAGTGAGGTAAATTGGGGTACGGGTGACACTGGTGAGGTAAATTGTGGTACAGGGTGACACTGGAGAATGGATATCAGGGTATAGGGGTGTTAGGGTGACACTGGTGAGGTAAATTGGGGAACAGGGAGACACTGGTGAGGTAAATTGGGGTACAGGGTGACACTGTTGAGGTAAATTGGAGTACAGGGTGACACTGGTGAGGTAAATTGGGGTACAGGGTGACACTGTTGAGGTAAATTGGAGTACAGGGTGACACTGGTGAGGTAAATTGGAGTACAGGGTGACACTAGTGAGGTAAATTGGGGTACAGGGTGACACTGGTGAGGTAAATTGGGGTACAGGGTGACACTGGTGAGGTATATCGGGGTACAGGTGACACTGGAGAATGGATATCAGGGTATAGGGGTGTTAGGGTGACACTGGTGAGATAAATTGGGGTACAGGGTGATACTAGTGAGGTAAATTGGGGTACATAGTGACACTAGTGAGGTAAATTGGGGTACAGGGTGACACTGGTGAGGTATATCGGGGTACAGGTGACACTGGAGAATGGATATCAGGGTATAGGGGTGTTAGGGTGACACTGGTGAAGTAAATTGGGGTACGGGTGACACTGGTGAGGTAAATTGGGGTACAGGGTGACACTGGAGAATGGATATCAGGGTATAGGGGTGTTAGGGTGACACTGGTGAGGTAAATTGGGGTACAGGGTGACATTAGTGAGGTAAATTGGGGTACAGGGTGACATTAGTGAGGTAAATTGGGGTACAGGGTGACACTGGTGAGGTAAATTGGGGTACAGGGTGACACTGGTGAGGTATATCGGGGTACAGGTGACACTGGAGAATGGATATTAGGGTATAGGGGTGTGAGGGTGACACTGGTGAGGTAAATTGGGGTACGGGTGACACTGGTGAGGTAAATTGGGGTACAGGGTGACACTGGAGAATGGATATCAGGGTATAGGGGTGTTATGGTGACACTAGTGAGGTAAATTGGGGTACCGGGGTGTCAAGGTGAGAAAGTATCGGGGTGTCATTAGTAAGGTAAATCGGGGTACCGGGGTGTCACGTGACGCAGGCGCCGCCTCTTCACCTGGATTGGTTTTTCCCTCCGTTGCCCTGAGTAAAGATGGCCTCTGGAGAACGCTTAGCCACACCCTCCTCCTTTGCTGATTGGCGGATAGATCGGAACGGTAGGCGTGTACTTAGGAGGTGCGGCGTGATTGGTCAGTTTCAGGCGGGAATCTGAAGCCAGAAAAGGATGGAGCCGCTGACAGCAGTGCAGGGTGAGGATGGAGGAGGGGAGACAATAGAAATCCGAGTGACAGTTGTGTGTGTGGAGAGTGAAGGATTCTGGGAACACTCTGGTCAGGTCTGGGGGAGGAGGTGTCATAGGGGGAGGTGAGGGGTCATGTTATAGGGGGAGGTGAGGGGTCATGTGATCGGGGGTTATAGGGAGAGGTGAGGGGTCATGTTATAGGGGGAGGTGAGGGGTCATGTGATCGGGGGTTATAGGGAGAGGTGAGGGGTCATGTTATCGGGGGAGGTGAGGGGTCATGTGATCGGGGGTTATAGGGGGGGTGAGGGGTCATGTGATCGGGGGTTATAGGGAGAGGTGAGGGGTCATGTGATCGGGGGTTATAGGGAGAGGTGAGGGGTCATGTGATCGGGGGTTATAGGGAGAGGTGAGGGGTCATGTGATCGGGGGTTATAGGGGGAGGTGAGGGGTCATGTGATCGGAGTTATAGGGAGAGGTGAGGGGTCATGTGATCGGGGTTATAGGGAGAGGTGAGGGGTCATGTGATCGGAGTTATAGGGGGGGTGAGGGGTCATGTGATCGGGGGTTATAGGGAGAGGTGAGGGGTCATGTGATCGGGGGTTATAGGGAGAGGTGAGGGGTCATGTGATCGGAGTTATAGGGGGGGTGAGGGGTCATGTGATCGGGGGTTATAGGGAGAGGTGAGGGGTCATGTGATCGGAGTTATAGGGAGAGGTGAGGGGTCATGTGATCGGGGGTTATAGGGAGAGGTGAGGGGTCATGTGATCGGAGTTATAGGGGGAGGTGAGGGGTCATGTGATCGGGGGTTATAGGGAGAGGTGAGGGGTCATGTGATCGGAGTTATAGGGGGAGGTGAGGGGTCATGTGATCGGGGGTTATAGGGAGAGGTGAGGGGTCATGTGATCGGAGTTATAGGGGGAGGTGAGGGGTCATGTGATCGGGGGTTATAGGGAGAGGTGAGGGGTCATGTGATCGGAGTTATAGGGAGAGGTGAGGGGTCATGTGATCGGGGGTTATAGGGAGAGGTGAGGGGTCATGTGATCGGAGTTATAGGGAGAGGTGAGGGGTCATGTGATCGGGGGTTATAGGGAGAGGTGAGGGGTCATGTGATCGGGGGTTATAGGGAGAGGTGAGGGGTCATGTGATCGGAGTTATAGGGGGAGGTGAGGGGTCATGTGATCGGAGTTATAGGGAGAGGTGAGGGGTCATGTGATCGGGGGTTATAGGGAGAGGTGAGGAGTCATGTGATCGGAGTTATAGGGGGGGTGAGGGGTCATGTGATCGGGGTTATAGGGAGAGGTGAGGGGTCATGTGATCGGGGGTTATAGGGAGAGGTGAGGGGTCATGTGATCGGAGTTATAGGGGGGGTGAGGGGTCATGTGATCGGGGGGTTATAGGGAGAGGTGAGGGGTCATGTGATCGGAGTTATAGGGAGAGGTGAGGGGTCATGTGATCGGGGGTTATAGGGAGAGGTGAGGGGTCATGTGATCGGAGTTATAGGGGGAGGTGAGGGGTCATGTGATCGGGGTTATAGGGAGAGGTGAGGGGTCATGTGATCGGGGGTTATAGGGGGAGGTGAGGGGTCATGTGATCGGGGGGTTATAGGGAGAGGTGAGGGGGTCATGTTATAGGGGGAGGTAAGGGGTCATGTGATCGGGGGTTATAGGGAGAGGTGAGGGGTCAGGTTATAGGGGGAGGTAAGGGGTCATGTGATCGGGGGTTATAGGGAGAGGTGAGGGGTCATGTGATCGGGGGTTATAGGGAGAGGTGAGGGGTCATGTGATTGGGGTTATAGGGAGAGGTGAGGGGTCATGTGATTGGGGTTATAGGGAGAGGTGAGGGGTCATGTGATCGGGGGTTATAGGGAGAGGTGAGGGGTCATGTGATCGGGGGTTATAGGGGAGGTGAGGGGTCATGTGATTGGGGTTATAGGGAGAGGTGAGGGGTCATGTTATAGGGGGAGGTGAGGGGTCATGTGATCGGGGTTATAGGGGGAGGTGAGGGGTCATGTGATCGGGGGTTATAGGGAGAGGTGAGGGGTCATGTTATAGGGGGAGGTGAGGGGTCATGTGATCGGAGTTATAGGGGGGGTGAGGGGTCATGTGATCGGGGTTATAGGGAGAGGTGAGGGGTCATGTGATCGGGGGTTATAGGGAGAGGTGAGGGGTCATGTGATCGGGGGTTATAGGGGGAGGTGAGGGGTCATGTGATCGGGGGAGGTGAGGGGTCATGTGATCGGGGGGTTATAGGAGGAGGTGAGGGGTCATGTGATCGGGGGTTATAGGGGAGGTGAGGGGTCATGTGATCGGGGGTTATAGGGAGAGGTGAGGGGTCATGTGATCGGGGTTATAGGGAGAGGTGAGGGGTCATGTGATCGGGGGTTATAGGGAGAGGTGAGGGGTCATGTGATCGGAGTTATAGGGGGAGGTGAGGGGTCATGTGATCGGGGGTTATAGGGGGGGTGAGGGGTCATGTGATCGGGGGTTATAGGGGGAGGTGAGGGGTCATGTGATCGGGGGGGGGGGGTTATAGGGGGAGGTGAGGGGTCATGTGATCGGGGGTTATAGGGGGAGGTGAGGGGTCATGTGATCGGGGGTTATAGGGAGAGGTGAGGGGTCATGTGATCGGGGTTATAGGGAGAGGTGAGGGGTCATGTGATCGGGGGTTAAAGGGGGAGGTGAGGGGTCATGTGATCGGGGTTATAGGGGGAGGTGAGGGGTCATGTGATCGGGGGTTATAGGGAGAGGTGAGGGGTCATGTGATCGGGGTTATAGGGGGAGGTGAGGGGTCATGTGATCGGGGGTTATAGGGGGAGGTGAGGGGTCATGTGATCGGGGGTTATAGGGAGAGGTGAGGGGTCATGTGATCGGAGTTATAGGGGGAGGTGAGGGGTCATGTGATCGGGGGTTATAGGGAGAGGTGAGGGGTCATGTGATCGGGGTTATAGGGGGAGGGGAGGGGTCATGTGATCGGGGGTTATAGGGAGAGGTGAGGGGTCATGTGATCGGGGGTTATAGGGAGAGGTGAGGGGTCATGTGATCGGGGGTTATAGGGAGAGGTGAGGGGTCATGTGATCGGGGGTTATAGGGAGAGGTGAGGGGTCATGTTATAGGGGGAGGTTAGGGGTCATGTGATCGGGGTTATTGGGAGAGGTGAGGGGTCATGTGATCGGGGGGTATAGTGAGAGGTGAGGGGTCATGTGATCGGGGTTATAGGGGGAGGTGAGAGGTCATGTGATCGGGGGGTATAGTGAGAGGTGAGGGGTCATGTGATCGGGGTTATAGGGAGAGGTGAGGGGTCATGTGATCGGGGTTATAGGGAGAGGTGAGAGGTCATGTGATCGGGGGGTATAGTGAGAGGTGAGGGGTCATGTGATCGGGGTTATAGGGGGAGGTGAGAGGTCATGTGATCGGGGGGTATAGTGAGAGGTGAGGGGTCATGTGATCGGGGTTATAGGGGGAGGTGAGAGGTCATGTGATCGGGGGGTATAGGGAGAGGTGAGGGGTCATGTGATCGGGGTTATAGGGAGAGGTGAGAGGTCATGTGATCGGGGGGTATAGTGAGAGGTGAGGGGTCATGTGATCGGGGTTATAGGGGGAGGTGAGGGGTCATGTGATCGGGGGTTATAGGGGGAGGTGAGGGGTCATGTGATCGGGGTTATAGGGGGAGGTGAGGGGTCATGTGATCGGGGTTTATAGGGGGAGGTGAGGGGTCATGTGATCGGGGGTTATAGGGAGAGGTGAGGGGTCATGTGATCGGGGGTTATAGGGGGAGGTGAGGGGGTCATGTTATAGGGGGAGGTGAGGGGTCATGTGATCGGGGGTTATAGGGGGAGGTGAGGGGTCATGTGATCGGGGGCTATAGGGAGAGGTGAGGGGTCATGTGATCGGAGTTATAGGGGGAGGTGAGGGGTCATGTGATCGGGGGTTATAGGGAGAGGTGAGGGGTCATGTGATCGGGGGTTATAGGGAGAGGTGAGGGGTCATGTGATCGGGGGTTATAGGGAGAGGTGAGGGGTCATGTGATCGGGGGGTATAGTGAGGGGTCATGTGATCGGGGTTATAGGGGGAGGTGAGGGGTCATGTGATCGGGGTTATAGGGGGAGGTGAGGGGTCATGTGATCGGGGGTTATAGGGGAGGTGAGGGGTCATGTTATAGGGGGAGGTGAGGGGTCATGTGATCGGGGTTATAGGGGGAGGTGAGGGGTCATGTTATAGGGGGAGGTGAGGGGTCATGTGATCGGGGGTTATAGGGAGAGGTGAGGGGTCATGTGATCGGGGGCTATAGGGAGAGGTGAGGGGTCATGTGATCGGGGTTATAGGGGGAGGTGAGGGGTCATGTGATCGGGGGTTATAGGGAGAGGTGAGGGGTCATGTGATCGGGGTTATAGGGGGAGGTGAGGGGTCATGTGATCGGGGGTTATAGGGGGAGGTGAGGGGTCATGTGATGGGGGGTGATGGGTACACGGGTCATGTGACTCGGAATGTCTCTCCTCGGTGTAGAGTTTGAAGAGGCGGTGGTGGAGCTGAACTCTGAGTTGGATCGGTTGAGCCGCAATATTCAGGGTGTCACCCAATACCAGACCTCCATGTTCCACGTCACCAAAGTGCTGGTAAGATGGGGGTGGGGTGCAACAGACTGATGGGGGGGGGTGGGTGGGGGGTATTCAGGAACTGAACTCTTTGTCTTTACCATGGTAGTGCACCTGGATGGACAAGATCGAGGCTTTGGCCCGACACCGAGCCCAACACCCGCTGACCGTCGCATCCTCCGAATGACTTACCTGAAGCAGCAGAGCTAGACGTATGGATATCGCCGGCGTGGCCCGCCCTCCAGATACCGCCGGCGTGGCCCCGCCCTCCAGATACCGCCGGCGTGGCGTCTTGTAGATAACAGCCAATCAGAGTGAAGAACTGACAAAAGATATATTTATTGGTTAATAAAGGACTCCTTTGTATCTGGGTGGAGTTTGTTTGGAGGGGGGGAGGGTGGGTGAGCTGTGCCGGGATCGATGGGAAGTACGGTGCCTTGAAAAAGTATTCATACCCCTTGACATTTCCCACATGTTACAACCAAAAACGTTAATGTGTTTTATTGGGATTTTATGTGATGGACCAACACAAAGTGTCACATAATTGTGAAGTGGAAGGAAAATGATACAAATAAATATGTGAAAATTGTGGGGGGGGCATTTGAATGGCACCCCCTTTACTCTGATTGGACCCAACCACAACCTACGCCCCGTCTCCCAGCTCCGCTTTTTATCCAAACTCCTTGAATGTCTGTGTGGTCTGCGATCCCCTTCAGGCCGGGTTCACAATGTTGCGGATTGGATGAGGCTTTCCCTGCATAGCAGGAGAGTGTGACCAGACCTCTATGGAGTCGGCTCCGGTGTAAATCGTACCGGGGTCCTGTGACCGGCCCTCTATGGAGTCGGCTCCGGTGTGAATCGTACCGGGGTCCTGTGACCGGCCCTCTATGGAGTCGGCTCCGGTGTGAATCGTACCGGGGTCCTGTGACCGGCCCTCTATGGAGTCGGCTCCGGTGTGAATCGTACCGGGGTCCTGTGACCAGAGCTCTATGGAGTCGGCTCCGGTGTGAATCGTATCGTACCGGGGTCCTGTGACCAGAGCTCTATGGAGTCGGCTCCGGTGTGAATCGTACCGGGGTCCTGTGACCAGAGCTCTATGGAGTCGGCTCCGGTGTGAATCGTACCGGGGTCCTGTGACCAGACCTCTATGGAGTCGGCTCCAGTGTGAATCGTACCGGGGTCCTGTGACCGGACCTCTATGGGGTGGGCTCTGGTGTGAATTGTACCAAGGTCCTGTGACCGGCCCTCTATGGGGTCGGCTCTGGTGTGAATCGTACCGGGGTCCTGTGACCGGCCCTCTATGGAGTCGGCTCCGGTGTGAATCGTACCGGGGTCCTGTGACCGGCCCTCTATGGAGTCGGCTCCGGTGTGAATCGTACCGGGGTCCTGTGACCGGCCCTCTATGGGGTCGGCTCTGGTGTGAATAGTACCGGGGTCCTGTGACCGGCCCTCTATGGAGTCGGCGCCGGTGTGAATCGTACCGGGGTCCTGTGACCGGTCCTCTATGGAGTCGGCTCCGGTGTGAATCGTACCGGGGTCCTGTGACCGGCCCTCTATGGAGTCGGCTCCGGTGTGAATCGTACCGGGGTCCTGTGACCGGCCCTCTATGGAGTCGGCTCTGGTGTGAAACGTACCGGGGTCCTGTGACCGGCCCTCTATGGAGTCGGCTCCGGTGTGAATCGTACCGGGGTCCTGTGACCGGACCTCTATGGAGTCGGCTCCGGTGTGAATCGTACCGGGGTCCTGTGACCGGCCCTCTATGGAGTCGGCTCCGGTGTGAATCGTACCGGGGTCCTGTGACCGGCCCTCTATGGGGTCGGCTCCGGTGTGAATCGTACCGGGGTCCTGTGACCGGCCCTCTATGGGGTCGGCTCCGGTGTGAATCGTACCGGGGTCCTGTGACCGGTCCTCTATGGAGTCGGCTCCGGTGTGAATCGTACCGGGGTCCTGTGACCGGTCCTCTATGGAGTCGGCTCCGGTGTGAATCGTACCGGGGTCCTGTGACCGGACCTCTATGGAGTCGGCTCCGGTGTGAATCGTACCGGGGTCCTGTGACCGGTCCTCTATGGAGTCGGCTCCGGTGTGAATCGTACCGGGGTCCTGTGACCGGACCTCTATGGAGTCGGCTCCGGTGTGAATCGTACCGGGGTCCTGTGACCGGCCCTCTATGGAGTCGGCTCCGGTGTGAATCGTACCGGGGTGAATCGTACCGGGGTCCTGTGACCGGCCCTCTATGGGGTCGGCTCCGGTGTGAATCGTACCGGGGTCCTGTGACCGGCCCTCTATGGGGTCGGCTCCGGTGTGAATCGTACCGGGGTCCTGTGACCGGTCCTCTATGGAGTCGGCTCCGGTGTGAATCGTACCGGGGTCCTGTGACCGGTCCTCTATGGAGTCGGCTCCGGTGTGAATCGTACCGGGGTCCTGTGACCGGACCTCTATGGAGTCGGCTCCGGTGTGAATCGTACCGGGGTCCTGTGCATCGTTTGGTCCGTTTTCAGGTCCAAATCCAGCTTAGAAACGGTGAGTGAAGACGCCCCGAAACCCCCGCTGTGACCCGCTGCGTTCTCCAGTGTTTACCCCGCCTCGGCCTCCATTTAGTCCTCAACACTCCACAGAAGATGATCTCCTAAAACTAACAAACGATCTCCTGAAGGCCGACACTATTCTGTCCTCCTACTTGTGGACCTCTTTCATACGGTTGACCACCCCCTCCTCCAAAAAACTCCACGCCTTTGGTCTCTATGACTTCGCTGGTTCTCCTCCTACTTATCCAACCGCACCTTTTTAGCGTTACAATTCTTCTTCCTTCTCTCCTCCTCCTTTTCTCTGTTGGGGTCTCCCAAGGTTCTGTTTTTGGACCTCTCCTTATTTTCATTTTACACCTCCTCCCTGGGTCAGCTGATGGCCTCCAATAGATAAAGCAATAATTCTCCCGCTCTACAAGACTCTGGTCCGGCCGCACCTGGAGTATGCTGTCCAGTTCTGGGCACCAGTCCTCAGGAAGGATGTACTGGAAATGGAGCGACTACAAAGAAGGACAACAAAGCTAATAAAGGGTCTGGAGGATATTAGTGATGAGGAAAGGTTGTGAGCACTGAACTTATTCTCTCTGGAGAAGAGACGCTGATTGACATGATTTCAATGTATAAATACCGGACTGGTGACCCCACAATATATATATACCGGACTGGTGACCCCACAATAGAGAAATACCGGACTGGTGACCCCACAATATATAAATACCGGACTGGTGACCCCACAATATACAAATACCGGACTGGTGACTCCACAATATATAAATCTCGGACTGGTGACCCCACAATAGAGAAATACCGGACTGGTGACCCCACAATAGGGAGAAAACTTTTCCACAGAAGGGAGTTTAACAAGACTCGTGGCCACTCATTAAAATTAGAAGAAAAGAGGTTTAACCTTAAACTACGTAGAGGGTTCTTTACATTAAGAGCAGGTAGCATGTGGAATTCCCTTCCACAGGCGGCATTGATAGATTTAAAAAACGATTAGATAATCACCTGAACGACCGCAACATACAGAGATATACAATGTACAAGGGACAGATTGGCTTTGAGTGCCGACACCACGAGCGCCCTGGACAGGTAAGTGTCCATGTTTTAAAAGTCAGCAGCTGCAGTATTCAGCAGAACTCCCTCCCCAGTCATCTCTCACCTCGACTACTACAACACCCTCCTCATATCCTTACATTCCTTGATTCATCCACCTTACAAATCACTGTGTTTCTGCTGCTCCTCTCTGCCAATCCCTGGTCTCCATTCAGTGTCCTCCACCGATCCCTCCACCAATCCCTCCACTGGTCTCCATTCAGTGTCCTCCACCCCTCTCTGCCAATCCCTCCACTGGTCTCCATTCAGTGTTCTCCACCCCTCTCCACCAATTCCTCCACTGGTCTCCATTCAGTGTCCTCCCCTCTCTACCAATCCCTCCACTGGCCTCCATTCAGTGTCCTCCACCCCTCTCCACCAATTCCTCCACTGGTCTCCATTCAGTGTCCTCCACCGATCCCTCCACTAGTCTCCATTCAGTGTCCTCCACCCCTCTCTACCAATCCCTCCACTGGTCTCCATTCAGTGCCCTCCACCCCTCTCTACCAATCCCTCCACTGGTTTCCATTCAGTGTCCTCCACCCCTCTCTACCAATCCCTCCACTGGTCTCCATTCAGTGTCCTCCACCGATCCCTCCACTGGTCTCCATTCAGTGTCCTCCACCCCTCTCTACCAATCCCTCCACTGGTTTCCATTCAGTGTCCTCCACCCCTCTCTACCAATCCCTCACTGGCCTCCATTCAGTGTCCTCCACCCCTCTCTACCAATCCCTCCACTGATCTCCATTCAGTGTCCTCCACCCCTCTCTACCAATCCCTCCACTGGCCTCCATTCAGTGTCCTCCACCCCTCTCTACCAATCCCTCCACTGGTCTCCATTCAGTGTCCTCCACCCCTCTCTACCAATCCCTCCACTGGTCTCCATTCAGTGTCCTCCACCCCTCTCTACCAATCCCTCCACTGGCCTCCATTCAGTGTCCTCCACCCCTCTCTACCAATCCCTCCACTGGTCTCCATTCAGTGTCCTCCACCCCTCTCTACCAATCCCTCCACTGGTCTCCATTCAGTGTCCTCCACCCCTCTCTACCAATCCCTCCACTGGTCTCCATTCAGTGTCCTCCACCCCTCTCTACCAATCCCTCCACTGGTCTCCATTCAGTGTCCTCCACCCCTCTCTACCAATCCCTCCACTGGTTTCCATTCAGTGTCCTCCACCCCTCTCTACCAATCCCTCCACTGGTCTCCATTCAGTGTCCTCCACCCCTCTCTGCCAATCCCTCCACTGGTCTCCATTCAGTGTCCTCCACCCCTCTCTGCCAATTCCTCCACTGACCTCCATTCAGTGTCCTCCACCCCTCTCTGACAATCCCTCCACTGACCTCCATTCAGTGTCCTCCACCCCTCTCTACCAATCCCTCCACTGGTCTCCATTCAGTGTCCTCCACCCCTCTCTACCAATCCCTCCACTGGTCTCCATTCAGTGTCCTCCACCCCTCTCTGCCAATCCCTCCACTGACCTCCATTCAGTGTCCTCCACCCCTCTCTACCAATCCCTCCACTGGTCTCCATTCAGTGTCCTCCACCCCTCTCTGCCAATCCCTCCACTGACCTCCATTCAGTGTATTCCACCCCTCTCTACCAATCCCTCCACTGGTCTCCATTCAGTGTCCTCCACCCCTCTCTGCCAATCCCTCCACTGACTTCCATTCAGTGTCCTCCACCCCTCTCTACCAATCCTCCACTGGTCTCCATTCAGTGTCCTCCACCCCTCTCTACCAATCCCTCCACCGGTCTCCATTCAGTGTCCTCCACCCCTCTCTACCAATCCCTCCACTGGTCTCCATTCACTGTCCTCCACCAATCCCTCCACTGGTCTCCATTCAGTGTCCTCCACCGATCCCTCCACTAGTCTCCATTCAGTGTTCTCCACCCCTCTCTACCAATCCCTCCACTGGTCTCCATTCAGTGTCCTCCTCCCCTCTCTACCAATCCCTCCACTGGTCTCCATTCAGTGTCCTCCACCGGTCTCCATTCAGTGTCCTCTACCCCTCTCTGCCAATCCCTCCACTGGTCTCCATTCAGTGTCCTCCACCCCTCTCTGCCAATCCCTCCAGTGGTCTCCATTCAGTGTCCTCCACCCCTCTCTACCAATCCCTCCATTGTCTCCATTCAGTGTTCTCCACCCCTCTTTACCAATCCCTCCACTGACCTCCATTCAGTGTCCTCCACCCCTCTCTACCAATCCCTCCACTGGTCTCCATTCAGTGTCCTCCACCCCTCTCTGCCAATCCCTCCACTGACCTCCATTCAGTGTTCTCCACCCCTCTACCAATCCCTCCACTGGTCTCCATTCAGTGTCCTCCACCCCTCTCTACTAATCCCTCCACTGGTCTCCATTCAGTGTCCTCCACCCCTCTCTGCCAATCCCTCCACTGGTCTCCATTCAGTGTCCTCCACCCCTCTCTGCCAATCCCTCCAGTGGTCTCCATTCAGTGTCCTCCACCCCTCTCTACCAATCCCTCCACTGGTCTCCATTCAGTGTCCTCCACCCCTCTCTACCAATCCCTCCACTGACCTCCATTCAGTGTCCTCCACCCCTCTCTGCCAATCCCTCCACTGGTCTCCATTCAGTGTCCTCCACCAATCCCTCCACTGACCTCCATTCAGTGTCTCCACCCCTCTCTACCAATCCCTCCACTGGTCTCCATTCAGTGTCCTCCACCCCTCTCTACCAATCCCTCCACTGACCTCCATTCAGTGTCCTCCACCCCTCTCTACCAATCCCTCCACTGACCTCCATTCAGTGTCCTCCACCCCTCTCTGCCAATCCCTCCACTGGTCTCCATTCAGTGTCCTCCACCAATCCCTCCACTGACCTCCATTCAGTGTTCTCCACCCCTCTACCAATCCCTCCACTGGTCTCCATTCAGTGTCCTCCACCCCTCTCTGCCAATCCCTCCACTGGTCTCCATTCAGTGTCCTCCACCCCTCTCTACCAATCCCTCCACTGACCTCCATTCAGTGTCCTCCATCCCTCTCTGCCAATCCCTCCACTGGTCTCCATTCAGTGTCCTCCACCCCTCTCTGCCAATCCCTCCACTGGTCTCCATTCAGTGTCCTTCACCCCTCTCTACCAATCCCCCCACTGGTCACCATTCAGTGTCCTCTACCCCTCTCTACCAATCCCTCCACTGGTCTCCATTCAGTGTCCTCCCCCCCGCTCTGCCAATCCCTCCACTGGTCTCCATTCAGTGTCCTCCACTCCTCTCTACCAATCCCTCCACTGGCCTCCATTCAGTGTCCTCCCACCCCTCTCTACCAATCCCTCCACTGATCTCCATTCAGTGTCCTCCACCCCTCTCTACCAATCCCTCCACTGGTCTCCATTCAGTGTCCTCCACCCCTCTCTACCAATCCCTCCACTGGCCTCCATTCAGTGTCCTCCACCCCTCTCTACCAATCCCTCCACTGGTCTCCATTCAGTGTCCTCCACCCCTCTCTACCAATCCCTCCACAGGTCTCCATTCAGTGTCCTCCACCCCTCTCTACCAATCCCTCCACTGACCTCCATTCAGTGTCCTCCACCCCTCTCTGCCAATCCCTCCACTGGTCTCCATTCAGTGTCCTCCACCAATCCCTCCACTGACCTCCATTCAGTGTTCTCCACCCCTCTCTGCCAATCCCTCCACTGGTCTCCATTCAGTGTCCTCCACCAATCACTCCACTGACCTCCATTCAGTGTCCTCCACCCCTCTCTACCAATCCCTCCACTGACCTCCATTCAGTGTCCTCCACCCCTCTCTACCAATCCCTCCACTGACCTCCATTCAGTGTCCTCCACCCCTCTCTGCCAATCCCTCCACTGGTCTCCATTCAGTGTCCTCCACCAATCCCTCCACTGACCTCCATTCAGTGTTCTCCACCCCTCTACCAATCCCTCCACTGGTCTCCATTCAGTGTCCTCCACCCCTCTCTACCAATCCCACCACTGACCTCCATTCAGTGTCCTCCGCCCCTCTCTACCAATCCCTCCACTGGCCTCCATTCAGTGTCCTCCACCCCTCTACCAATCCCTCCACTGGTCTCCATTCAGTGTCCTCCACCAATCCCTCCACTGACCTCCATTCAGTGTTCTCCACCCCTCTACCAATCCCTCCACTGGTCTCCATTCAGTGTCCTCCACCCCTCTCTGCCAATCCCTCCAGTGGTCTCCATTCAGTGTCCTCCACCCCTCTCTACCAATCCCTCCACTGGTCTCCATTCAGTGTCCTCCACCCCTCTCTACCAATCCCTCCACTGAGCTCCATTCAGTGTCCCCCACCCCCCTCTACCAATCCCTCCACTGGCCTCCATTCAGTGTCCTCCACCCCTCTCTACCAATCCCTCCACTGACCTCCATTCAGTGTCCTCCACCCCTCTCTACCAATCCCTCCACTGATCTCCATTCAGTGTCCCCCACCCCCCTCTACCAATCTCTCCACTGACCTCCATTCAGTGTCCTCCACCCCTCTCCACCAATCCCTCCACTGATCTCCATTCAGTGTCCCCCACCCCCCTCTACCAATCCCTCCACTGGTCTCCATTCAGTGTCCTCCACCCCTCTCTGCCAATCCCTCCAGTGGTCTCCATTCAGTGTCCTCCACCCCTCTCTACCAATCCCTCCACTGGTCTCCATTCAGTGTCCTCCACCCCTCTCTACCAATCCCTCCACTGATCTCCATTCAGTGTCCCCCACCCCCCTCTACCAATCCCTCCACTGGCCTCCATTCAGTGTCCTCCACCCCTCTCTACCAATCCCTCCACTGACCTCCATTCAGTGTCCTCCACCCCTCTCTACCAATCCCTCCACTGATCTCCATTCAGTGTCCCCCACCCCTCTCTACCAATCTCTCCACTGACCTCCATTCAGTGTCCTCCACCCCTCTCTACCAATCTCTCCACTGGTCTCCATTCAGTGTCCTCCACCCCTCTCTACCAATCCCTCCACTGGCCTCCATTCAGTGTCCTCCACCCCTCTCTACCAATCCCTCCACTGGTCTCCATTCACCCAACAAATTAAATTCAGAATACTAACAATAAATTACAAAGCCATCCACAGCTCTGCCCTCAGATCTATCACTAGCCTAGTCTCTAAACATCAACCTAATCGTTCTCTTCGTTCCTCCGAAGTGCTCCTGCTCTCTATCTCCCTCGTCTCCTCCTCCCATACTCGCCTCCAGGACTTCTCCAGAGCCTCTCCCATCTTATGTAACTCCTTACCCCAATCTGTCTGATTATCTCCTACTCTATCGGCGAGGAGGGAGGGCTATATAGAATAGTGTGTGTGTGTGTGTGTGTATATATATATAATATACACACACACACACAATCGGTCATAACCCCCCTTGTGGGGCGGCCTTGACTTTTGGGCTTACCAGTTACCTCCTCGTGGCTTGTCGGTCGTTGTCTAGGGGTTCCCAGGATTTGTACCCAACAACTTTGGATGATGACACATAAAAGTCCTTTTTCAAGGTTTTTATTTTGCCGTGGTAACATCCAACATAACACAGTCTCAGGTGGGAATAGAGGGCACGGGGGGTAAATCTCAGGCACTTTGATCTGCTGACATCCACTGAGTGTCTCTAATCAGCCCAGAGAGTAGCCACTCGCAGCTGGGCGCTTCACTGCCGGATAAACCTCTAACCAGAGATCTAGGAGCCAACATGTGATCCGGAAACTCTGCAAAGTCTCTGCCACAGACTGGATTGTAAGTGAAGATGAATAGGAACCTCTCACAGTCCCCGGATCTCTCTCAGTCTTCTTGGCGATTCTGTGAGAAGTGTGGATTCTTTAGTGTCCATACATCTCAGCTCCCAGGATCTTACCGAGCAGCCAACTTCTTGGCCCTCCTCCGAGGAGTCCTCCCTGGTCACTTGTACGAGTTGCCGTGTCCCTCCAATACCGAGAGCACACCGGGACACCTCCGAATCCTCCTTCAGTTACTGGGCCTCGGAATAGCCATTTCCGAGACTCGGGAACAGACGGATCCCCACCCCAGACCATGAGGGCCTCGGGGGCTGGTCAGGAGGACCAGAACCATGGAGTCAGCAGACACTCCTGGGCCCAGAACCGGGCCGGGACTTGAGCACCTTAAGTACCCTCTCCCAGAATACACAGCGGGGGGAAAACACGCCCACTGATTGGCTCAGAGAGGAGATTGGTACCCAATGTGTCCAACCAGAGACTGCGTTCTCAGCCGGTCACTAGTGCCTCACCCACCTATCACCGGGCAGAACCTCAATACAACCAGACTGGTGCCAAACTATAACCCAGAGAAATCACCCCAAAACCCGGGTATAGACTTCAGCAAAAACTAACTTTACATGCAGAGCGGTGCTACATATATATATATAGAGGGGGGAGGGTATATAGATATATATTGGTGTGTATATATATAGGGGGAGGGTATATAGATATATATTGGTGTGTATATATATATATATATATATATATATATATATATATATATATATATATATATATATATATATATATAGGGGAGGGGTATATAGATATATATTGGTGTGTATATATATACAGGGGAGGGTATATAGATATATATTGGTGTGTATATATATATATATATATATATATATATATATATAGGGGAGGGGTATATAGATATATATTGGTGTGTATATATATACAGGGGAGGGTATATAGATATATATTGGTGTGTATATATATATATAGGGGAGGGGTATATAGATATATATTGGTGTATATATATAGGGGGGGTATATAGATATATATTGGTGTGTATATATATATACAGGGGAGGGTATATAGATATATATTGGTGTGTATATATATATATATATATAGGGGAGGGTATATAGATATATATTGGTGTGTATATATATATAGGGGAGGGGTATATAGATATATATTGGTGTGTGTATATATATATATAGAGGGGGAGGGGTATATAGATATATATTGGTGTGTGTATATATATATATATAGAGGGGGAGGGGGATTTATTTTCCTGTCAGTAGCTTGGAGGGGGCGGGGACACAAGATGGCGGCGGGAGGTGACGTGACTCCTCCCCTCGGGTCGCGTAGAAGGCCCCGCCCCTCCGTCCTCCATCCAATGGGTGTCGGAGGCGGGTTGTGACGGTGCAGAGATCGGGGACGCGCAGAGTAGGCGGAGTCAGTGAAGAGGAAGGACGGTGTGAGGAGAGCGCGCACCGCAATCACGGACTTCTTGTGGGACAAGAGAACCGGGCTGGCCGCGAGGACGGTGAGAGAGAGAGACCGGGGGAGAGAGAGATAAAGATAGATATATACCGGGAGGAGGAGGAGGAGGGGGAGGGGAGATCACCGACACTCCGCTGTCACCATAACATGGCGGACACCTCACCACAAAATGGCCGCCGTCCTACACCGATCGTTATATCCTCTTCCCCCCCCACATACCGATGTCTATATACGATACTGATCGTTATTAGAGGATTTATAAGACACCGACCGTTTATATAGCGCTGTACAATGTGGAGGGGGCGGGGAGGGTCTGCAGAGCTCACATTCTACAGGGAGAAGGTAATAGATGTGGGGGGGGGGGGGGGGATGGGATCGGCTCCCTCTCACACTGGGGTGTCTTTCCCATTGTTTATGTGGAGATCGCCCATTAGGGGGCACTTTTTACCCCCCGGTAGTGGATGAAAAGGGTTTCGGAGAGCCCCGGTAGCAGCACTTTGCCGGTGTTCTGTCATAATATGTCCCCCCCATCGGATAGTGTCCCGCCGTACTGGGCATGTGCAGCGCTTGTGCATTACGGAGGAGATCTCTGAAGATGAACGGCCTCGGGAGGCGATTGCGGTAGCACCTAGTAACAGGGCCCCTCACTTCACTCGCCACTCTTCGGGCACGGCCTCGCTGCGCCCGCCACGGTTCGGGCACGGCCTCGCTGCGCCCGCCACGGTTCGGGCACGGCCTCGCTGCGCCCGCCACGGTTCGGGCACGGCCTCGCTGCGCCCGCCACGGTTCGGGCACGGCCTCGCTATGCTCGGCTATTTATTATTCTACCTCTGCCCACCTGGATGGAGGGGCCTCAATCTGGACTCCCAGCGCTGTTCATCTTCAGAGATGTTTAGAATCTGGTTGGCATCTGTAGTGCGCATGCGCAGTACACAGCGGACAGTATCCGACAGGACACCGGCGGTTCGGCTGCGGTGCCCGTTCATTTTAGTGTGATGGGGGGGAGGGGTACTCGGCTCCTTCACCACTCCAAAGATGTGGTTTAAGGAAAGCCCCCTCCATATGGAAGTCCTCCGGCTCTCACACACCGCGGGAAAGACGCTTTTCAGGTGTTATTGTTAACACAAAAGCACCTGAAAAACACCTCCGAGGAGAACAATTATGAAGCAGAATCTCGGAGGGCGTGGACTTTTCTGAGGAGCTGGTGGTCAGCAGAGAGGAGGAGTATGGAGTAGTGCCCATTGGTTAGTAGGTCGGTGGAGTTTTAGTAGGACGGTTTCGGTGGACTGTAGGGGGTGAAGAAGGTGGTTCTCCATGAGGTAGCGTCTCATTCGGACGGGACAAGGCGTTTGAGTTTGGAAGGCGATGGGTCTTCAGGTGTTCATACAGGGGGGGGGGGTCTAGTGAGGGTTTAGTATGGGGGTAACCAGTGCATGTATGAGGGGGGAGGGGGAGGGTGAAGATGTGGTTTGGAAAGTTGGGGGGAGGGTGAACATGTGGGTTGAGGATAGAGGGGGGGGAGTGGTCTCAGTAATTGTGAGGGGACGGGGGGGGGGGTGAGGTGGGTCATGGAGAGAAGCTTATCATCTTTGGTGGTAATGGGGCAGAAGGAGGAGAGTGCGGAGTGGTGTTGCCCCGATGTGGGGGAGGAAGTTGGATATCTACTCGCGGATTGTGTAGACTTTTGCTTTTGATATGGTTGGCAATCTGGTAATCAAGTTGGTGGGGGGCGGGGCAGTGGGGGGTAGAATAGAGGTGAGGAGGTTTGTTTAGCAGTGTGGAGGCCGGAGGTGAATGTAAGAAGGGCAGATTTGTAGAGGGTAAAGTCTTGCAGGGATATAGATTAAATACCGATCATTGTATCCCCTCCCCCACCTCATACTGATCTCTATGTACAATAACAATCGCTATATACCCCCCCCCTCCCCCCCTAAGATCTGTCAGGATGATGAACACCGGGTGCAAAATGACTCAAATATCTGCCAACTGAGTACCTGAAGAGTTCATTCACTCCTCCATCCCTCCGACCAGATAGCCATGCTTCAGATATCGCTCTCGTTTTACGTTCGCCCTCTTACTTTTATTTAAGTTTTATTCCTCGGATCCACTATCAGCTCTCCTTTTTATTTGTGTATTTAATGTGTGACCAGAGACAGGTCCTCTTCTTCCAATGTGGCCCAGGAAGGTCATAAGATTGGACACTCATGATCTATATATAACATGCCCCCCCCCCCCCCAACACACTGACCCCTGTGTACTACCTCCCCCCAATGTTATACCAATCTATGTGTAAGGGCCTCCCATCACCCCCCAAACCTCATACCGATCTCTATGTACCCTCACTCTGCCTTCATACCAATCTGTATATGTCTTCCAGTATGGAAGGTCCATCCTTGTGTAGGGTGGTGGGAGATCTCGGGGGTGGAAGGTCCATCCTTGTGTAGGGTGGTGGGAGATCTCGGGGGTGGAAGGTCCATCCTTGTGTAGGGTGGTGGGAGATCTCGGGGGTGGAAGGTCCATCCTTGTGTAGGGTGATGGGAGATCTCGGGGTTGGATGGTCCATTCTTCTGTAGGGTGGTGGAAGGTCCATCCTTGTGTAGGGTGATGGGAGATCTCGGGGTGGAAGGTCCATCCTTGTGTAGGGTGATGGGAGATCTCGGGGTTGGATGGTCCATCCTTGTGTAGGGTGATGGGAGATCTCGGGGTTGGACGGTCCATCCTTGTGTAGGGTGATGGGAGATCTCGGGGTGGAAGGTCCATCCTTGTGTAGGGTGGTGGGAGATCTCGGGGTGAAGGTCCATCCTTGTGTAGGGTGGTGGGAGATCTCGGGGTGAAGGTCCATCCTTGTGTAGGGTGGTGGGAGATCTCTGGGGTGGAAGGTCCATCCTTGTGTAGGGTGATGGGAGATCTCGGGGTTGGATGGTCCATCCTTGTGTAGGGTGGTGGGAGATCTCGGGGTTGGATGGTCCGTCCTTGTGTAGGGTGGTGGGAGATCTCGGGGTTGGATGGTCCATCCTTGTGTAGGGTGGTGGGAGATCTCGGGGGTGGAAGGTCCATCCTTGTGTAGGGTGGTGGGAGATCTCGGGGGTGGATGGTCCATCCTTGTGTAGGGTGGTGGGAGATCTCGGGGGTGGAAGGTCCATCCTTGTGTAGGGTGGTGGGAGATCTCGGGGGTGGAAGGTCCATCCTTGTGTAGGGTGGTGGGAGATCTCGGGGGTGGAAGGTCCATCCTTGTGTAGGGTGGTGGGAGATCTCGGGGGTGGAAGGTCCATCCTTGTGTAGGGTGGTGGGAGATCTCTGGGGTGGATGGTCCATCCTTCTGTAGGGTGATGGGAGATCTCGGGGTTGCAAGGTCCGTCCTTGTGTAGGGTGATGGGAGATCTCGGTGTTGGAAGGTCCATTCTTGTGTAGGGTGGTGGGAGATCTCGGGGGTGGAAGGTCCATCCTTGTGTTGGGAGATCTCGTGGTGGAAGGTCCATCCTTGTGTAGGGTGGTGGGAGATCTCGGTGTTGGAAGGTCCATTCTTGTGTAGGGTGGTGGGAGATCTCGGTGTTGGAAGGTCCATCCTTGTGTAGGGTGGTGGGAGATCTCGGGGGTGGATGGTCCATCCTTCTGTAGGGTGATGGGAGATCTCGGGGTTGCAAGGTCCGTCCTTGTGTAGGGTGATGGGAGATCTCGGTGTTGGAAGGTCCATTCTTGTGTAGGGTGGTGGGAGATCTCGGGGGTGGAAGGTCCATCCTTGTGTTGGGAGATCTCGTGGTGGAAGGTCCATCCTTGTGTAGGGTGGTGGGTGATCTCGGGGTTGGAAGGTCCATCCTTGTGTAGGGTGGTGGGAGATCTCGGGGTGGAAGGTCCATCCTTGTGTAGGGTGGTGGGAGATCTCGGGGGTGGAAGGTCCATCCTTGTGTTGGGAGATCTCGTGGTGGAAGGTCCATCCTTGTGTAGGGTGGTGGGTGATCTCGGGGTTGGAAGGTCCATCCTTGTGTAGGGTGGTGGGAGATCTCGGGGTGGAAGGTCCATCCTTGTGTAGGGTGGTGGGAGATCTCTGGGGTGGATGGTCCATCCTTCTGTAGGGTGATGGGAGATCTCGGGGTTGCAAGGTCCGTCCTTGTGTAGGGTGATGGGAGATCTCGGTGTTGGAAGGTCCATTCTTGTGTAGGGTGGTGGGAGATCTCGGGGGTGGAAGGTCCATCCTTGTGTTGGGAGATCTCGTGGTGGAAGGTCCATCCTTGTGTAGGGTGATGGGAGATCTCAGTGTTGGATGGTCCATCCTTGTGTAGGGTGATGGGAGATCTCGGGGGTGGAAGGTCCATCCTTGTGTAGGGTGATGGGAGATCTCGTGGGTGGATGGTCCATCCTTGTGTAGGGTGATGGGAGATCTTGGGGGAAGCCTGTGCTCCAGTAAGAGCGCCCTCTTCAGGTTGTGTTGGGTAGGACAAGCAATCAGGCAGTATATTGATTGGTTGGTTGTATTTTAGATGCCGCACTCCAGACGGTACCGGTCATCGGAGAGGCGGAGCCGAGGGAGTTACCATGAGCGATACAGAAGCCGGAAGCACCGGAGGAGAAGCAGGTCGCGAAGCAGCAGCAGTGTCCGAGGCCGCGAACGGCGTCACAGGCGGGGCGACAGTTACCATGAAAGGTCGCGGAGGTAGGTGTTGGTTTTGCCATGTTGGTTTCTTGTGATTACCTTGTTTCGTGTGTTCTTCTCGCCTTTTCTTAAGATGAGGACAAGTGTAGTGCTGAGGCCGTGGTGGGGGCTGGGAACATCTCCAGCAGTGTATTTGTGATAACCCCCCCTCAGGATCACCTGGAAGGAGGATTGGTGGTGGGGGGGGTCTGGGTTCGAGGCATGGTGAGGGGGATTGGTGGGAGGTTTGGGAAGTAGTATGGGGGGGGGGGGGGTATTTGGGAAGGAGGATTGATGGGGGGGGTCCAGTTTTGGGAAGTAGTATTGGGGGAGGGGGAATGGGGACTGGGTTTGGGGCATGGTGTTGATTTGGTGGGAGGCTTGGGAAGTAGTAGGGGGGTCTGGATTGGGGGCATGGTGTTGGGGTTTGGTGGGAGGTTTGGGAAGTTAGTATGGGAAGGGGGTCTGGGTTTGGGGCATGGTGTTGGGGTTTGGTGGGAGGTTTGGGAAGTAGTATGGGAAGGGGGTCTGGGTTCGGGGCATGGTGTTGGGGTTTGGTGGGAGGCTTGGGAAGTAGTATGGGAAGGGGGTCTGGGTTTGGGGCATGGTGTTGGGGTTTGGTGGGAGGTTTGGGAAGTAGTATGGGAAGGGGGTCTGGGTTTGGGGCATGGTGTTGGGGTTTGGTGGGAGGTTTGGGAAGTAGTATGGGGGGGGGGTCTGGGTTTGGGGGGTGTGTTGGGGGGGTTTGGTGGGAGGTTTGGGAAGTAGTATGGGGGGGGGGGGGGGGGGGGGGTTGGTTGGGAAGGAGGATTGGTGGTAGGGGTCTGGGTTCAGGGCTTGGTGTTGGGTGGATTAGTGAGAGGTTTGGGAAGTAGTATGGGGGGGGGGGGTTTGTTGGGAATGAGGATTAGTGGTGGGGGGGGTCTGGGTTCGGGGCATGGTGTTGGGGTTGGTGGGATGCTTGGGAAGTAGTATGGGGGGGTTTGTTGGATTGGGGGGGGGGGGGTTTGGGGCATGGTGTTGGGTGGATTAGTGGGAGGTTTAGGAAGTAGTATGGGGGGTTTGTTGGGAAGGAGGATTGGTTTTGGGGTTTGGTGGGAGGTTTGGGAAGTAGTATGGGGGGGGGCGTTTGTTGGGAAGGAGGATTGGTGGTGGGGGGTCTGGGTTTGGGGCATGGTGTTGGGGTTGGTGGGAGGCTTGGGAAGTAGTATGGGGGGGTTTGTTGGATTGGGGGGGGGGTCTGGGTTTGGCGCTTGGTGTTGGGTGGATTAGTGAGAGGTTTGGGAAGTAGTATGGGGGGGGGGGGGTTGTTGGGAATGAGGATTAGTGGTGGGGGGGGGGGTCTGGGTTCGGGGCATGGTGTTGGGGGTTGTGAAGGAGATTTGGGGGGGTCCCCATCCGGCTCTCCCAGTGACATTGAGCCTTTCCATTGTCTCCTCCTCAGTTATGACGCGCGATCATCAGACAGACGAGCGTACGATCGCAGATATGTAGACACGTACCGGAGGAACAATTACAGCCGGGACAGAGAGCAGTACTATGACGCGGAGTACCGCCATTCTTACGATTACCGGCGTTCCCGGGAGGAGAGTTACCGGAGTGGGAAGAGCAGCCGGCGGAAGCAGCAGAAGCGCAGGAAGCGCAGAACAAGGTCTTATAGCCGATCGTCCTCGGTGAGTATTCCCCGGAGCTGAGCTCATTCCGCTCCCCCCCACCCCCCCCTTCCCTTCCTTCTTAGGGCAAGTCTCGGTAAGTGCACCCCCATAATGCTTCCTTTTGTATTGTTGGGGTGTTAGAGAGGTGGGAGGGGCTTGTCCTCACTGAACGCATGCTAGATATCCCTGTATGTCCCCCTCCCCCGTAGTCTCTAGATGCCTGGCCTGTGTATAGAATAATACGCCTTATGTGTGTGTCCAATGCCGGCTCATTCTACTCACTAACCCCTCCCCCAGTGTATGGGGCTCCCCCATTACAAGGGGGGTATATAGTTGGGTGACCCTCCCCCAGTGTATGGGGCTCCCTCATTACAGGGGGGGGGTATATAGTTGGGTGACCCTCCCCCAGTGTATGGGGCTCCCCCATTACAAGGGGGGTATATAGTTGGGTGACCCTCCCCCAGTGTATGGGGCTCCCTCATTACAGGGGGGGTATATAATTAGGTGACCCCCTCCCCCTGTAGTGTATATACAGAGGTACCCTGGGGTATATAGTTATCTGGTCCCACCCCCCAGTAGAGGTATATATCTCCCTGCGTCCCCCCGGGGGGGAGGGGGGGGTAATTAAAGGGGTACTCGGGGCAGCCTCCAGCACCTTCTTCTCTTTTAGCTCCTGATTTTCCTGCTTTTGCAAAGATGAAAAGAAACATTAAAGCAGAAATTGTTTTTTTATTTTTTGTTTTTTGATTTTCTTTTTTTTTTATATCTTTTTTTATTTTTATGATTTTCTGGTTAGTGTATTTGTATCTTGACCTGTTCCCTTGCAATATCCCTATCGTTATATATTCCTATGTGCCGTATGAATTGGCTGGGAATCTACTGCACACCCTCCTCCTACCTCAAACTACACTGTGAATGAATTTCCAAACCAACCAACCTTTGTGCCGCTGGTTTGAAAATCTGATTGGCTGGTGAATGGTGGCGTTTATTGCCGGGAATGACGGGGTCCCCGAAAAACAGAGGAGTCGCCAGAGCAGCAGCAGGCAGGCCAAGAGTGTGGAAGACGACGTGGAGGGTCACCTGATCTATCGCAACGGCGACTGGCTACAAGAAAGATGTACAGCCAAATCGTAACATAATTTAGCTCTCTAGTTCTAAGATCCCCCCCTCCCCCCCAGAGACGCTGCACCACCTGTCTGTCTTTATTTGTGTGTTTTATGATTAATGCAGAGAAAAAAAAAAAGCCCCCCCCCCCCCCCCCCCCTTCCTTCCTCCTCCTCCTCTTCCTCATCCTCCTCCTCCTCTATATTATTTACCATACTCTGTATATAGCCACCTGTATATATAATATATATCTATATATGATAGACGGAGGGCAGGAAGACGTTAGAGTAACTGATTGTGGCTCACGCCCAGCCGCCTGATGTCACCGCCCCCCCTTCCTAGGCCCCGCCTCCCTGACCCCGCCTTCTCTCTGCTTCTCTCCACAGATGAGATTGTCAGCACCCTGGGCGAGGGTACCTTTGGCCGAGTTGTGCAGTGTATAGACCACCGACAGTAAGTGATCCCTCCCCCCGCTTGTTTACAATTCAGGGGGGGGTCTCAAAATGGCCGCCCTCCAGCTGCTGCGGAAGTCCCATGAGGCATTGCAAGGCTGACAGTTACAGGCATGACTTCTACAAGCAGAGGCATGATGGGACTTGTAGTGCCGCAACAGCTGGAGGGTTCACCAGTTTGAGATCTCCCTGGGTTACATGTAGTAATTGTGTGTTTTACGCCCCTTTCACACTTGTGCGACTTCGCTGTGAGTTTCGACTTCGCTGTGAGTTTCGACTTCGCTGTGAGTTTCGACTTCGCTGTGAGTTTCGACTTCGCTGTGAGTTTCGACTTCGCTGTGAGTTTCGACTTCGCTGTGATTTTCAATTTCGCTGCGATTGTCACTTTCGCTGCGATTGTCACTTTCGCTGCGATTGTCACTTTCGCTGCGATTGTCACTTTCGCTGCGATTGTCACTTTCGCTGCGATTGTCACTTTCGCTGCGATTGTCACTTTCGCTGCGATTTTTGCCGCGATTTCAAGGAAGTGGCATCAAAATCGGACCAAAGTAGTGCAGGGACCACCTTGAAGTCGGAAGGACTTGTCGTGCTACTTTGCAGTCCCAAATCGCAGGACAAGTCGTATAAGTGTGAAAGGGGCCTTAATTAGAACCCCTCAAATATTCTATAGTGTACCCCCCCATTATATACAGTGCCTGGAAAAAGTATTCATACCCCATATCTTGTGTTACAACTAGACATGTGCAATTCGTTTCATTTCCGGATTCGTTTTTTCATCCAAATTCGGCATAATTGTTAATGCGAAAAGATCCAAATTAACAGAAGACCGTTTAACTCATTTTTTGTAAAAAAAAATTTTGAAAGAACGAAAAGCCAAAAGAACAAAAAACATTCAGATTTTTATTCTAATTAAAGCGGGACTGTACTGAGATTTTTTTTTTTTTAAAGCCAGCCGCTACAAATACTGCAGCTGCTGACTTTTGAAAAAAACGGACACTTACCTGTTCCAGGGTCCAGCGATGTCGGCAGCAGAGGACGATCGATCGCTCGGCTCTCTGCTGTAGCTGGCGCCATTCTCGGTAAGGGAATCAGGAAGTGGCTTCACTTCCCGATTCCCTACTGCGCATGCGCGAGTCGCGCGGCGCAATGAGAATCCTCAGCGCTGTCTGCCGGGACACGTGTGTGCAGACAGCGCGCCGGGACAGGAACTTGCGTAAACTCCTGTGGGAGTTTATGCCGGAAGTGGTTGCGGATACCTGTCTTAGACAGGTATCTGCACCCCCCTGAAAGGTGCCAAATGTGACACCGGAGGGGGGGAGAGTTCCACTTTAGGGTGGAATCCCGCTTTAAAATATTACGTTTTTATTAAGCTTTTTTTTATTTTTTTTTTTATTAATACTCCTCACCTAACGATCAGATTGTTAAACGATGAGTCCCAAGTAATCAATATTTTAAGCATTCTTAACTTCTGTATTGTGATGAGAAAAGGTCGAATCCCCGAATCTCGGCTCAATAACTTTGTTTTAATTTGGATAAGTACAGAAGACAAATGAGAATTCTGTACTGCACTGTACAACCCAATGATGTACAGCGCCTCGTTCAGGTGGGAGGAGCCGCTCAGAAGTCCGAGGAGTCGTCGTTACACAGGTGAGTCGGTGAACGAGGAATATCTGTATTCATAATAACTATAATAGTTGGGACTGACTTTTAGAGGAATTGGAATTTCCTTTCAAATTTTTGCTTTTGCAAATTTATCCGAAGTTCCAAATTATCCGGATTCGTTTGTTTCGGATGATTTGTAACTTCTGATAAATGTTGTATATTTTTGATCACCAACAGCCAAATTTTAAAAGGAAATCTCAATGCCTATAATTTAACCGCTTTAAGGACCAGTCGCTGTCATTGTACTGCGGCCGGTTCTGGGCAGATCGCCGTAGCTGTACGTCGGGCGCTTTGAAGAGTGATGGGGGGCGTGAGCGCACAGCCGCGATCTCCCCCCCGCGATCGCTCCACAGAGACAGAATGGGGATCTGTCAATGTAAACAGACCCCCCCCCGTGACGGGAGGAGAGATCAATCTGTTCCTAGTGATCGGGAACAGCAACAGTTAGAAACACCTCCCAGGGAACACATTTAAAGTGATTGTAACTCCTGTATGTACCAGCACGTTTCCCTACAGGTAATCCTATAATGAGGCTCACCTGTAGGTACCGGAAATGTCTCCTAAACCTGTACGGTTTAGGAGATATTTGCTGCATACACTTGTGCCGATGTTATTGGCGCACTGAAGAAAGGGCACGATCGTTTCTATAGGGCCTGTGCCGTGACCATCGGCTCCTGTGATTCGGCCAGTAACAGAGCAGGAGCCCGCGGCCTCGGACGGAAGAGGGGTGAAGATGGACGCAGCCACACAGCAGTGACATCGCGGGCTTCTTCTGAAGGTAAGTGGCACATAATGGGCTAGTATGCGATGTATAGTAGCCCATTATGCTTTTTACTTTGCAGGGAACAAAACTCATCGTTGTTTACTTCCTCTTTAACCCCTCGATCGCCCCAAAGTGTTAACCCCTTCCCTGCCAGTGACATTTGCACAGTAATCGGTGCATTTTTTTTTTTTTATAGCTCTGATCGCTGTGTAAATGTCACTGGTCCCAAAATGGTGTCAAGTGTCCGTTCTGTCCGCCGCAATGTCGTAGTCCCGCTAAAAATAGCAGATCACCACCCTGTTACTTTTACAAAATTGCATATCGCCCTAAACTGATAAAGAAATTTGTTTCAAATTAATATTTTTTGCTATAATACCCAAAAATTCGTTTTTTTCAAAATTGTCGCTTTTTTTTTTTTTGTTTATAGTGCAAAAAAAAAAAAAAAAACGCGGCGGTGATCAAAAACCACCAAAAGAAAGATCTATTTGAGTGGGTCCAGCGTCGCTCGACCGCACAATTGTCAGTTATAGTAATGCAGTCCCATATCACAAAAAATGGACTGGTCATTAAGGGGGCAAATCTTCCAGTCCTTATGTGGTTAAGTTTTTAGAAATATTGTATAATAAACTTTAATATTTTTAATTATAATCTAAATTATCCGAATGGGTTTTTTTTTTTCGGGTTTTCGTTCTTTCAAAATTTCAGATTTTCTTATTTTCGTTCATTCGAAATAATAACGAATCTAAACAAATGAAACGAGAACAGAACAAAAATTTGTTTTTCGACAGTGCGCATGTCTAGTTACAAGCAAAAAACGTAAATGTATTTTATTGGGATTTTATGTGATGGACCAACACAAAGTGTCACATAATTGTGAAGTGGAAGGAAAATGATAAATTATACAAATAAATATGGTGGGGGGGGGGGGTGCATTTGTATTCAGCCCCCTTTACTCTGATAACTAAAATCTAGAGGAACCAATTGCCATCGAGAGGTCACCTGATTAGAGTCCACCTGTGTGTCATTTAATCTCAGTATAAATACAGCTGTTCTGTGAAGCCCTCAGAGGTTTGTTAGAGAACCTTAGTGAACAAACAGCATCATGAAGGCCAAGGAACACACCAGACAGGTCAGGGATAAAGTTGTGGAGAAGTATAAAGCAGGGTCAGGTTTCCCAAGCTTTGACCATCTCACGGAGCTCTGTTCAATCCATCATCGGAAAATGGAAAGAGTATGGCACAACCGCAAACCTACCAAGACATGGCCGTCCACCTAAACTGACCAGGCCTGTCACAGTCCAGACCTAAATCACATTGAGAATCTGTGGCAAGACAATGAAATTGCTGTTCACAGACGCTCTCCATCCAATCTGACAGAGCTTGAGATATTTTACAAAGAAGAAGAATGGGCAGAAATGTCCTCTCTAGATGGGCAAACTCCAGGGGGGGGGGAGGGGGAGACCCCATTTCCTCCTGGTGCTTGAAAAGACAGTCCAGCAGCTAGTTGACCACTAGGATTGCTTTTACAAGAGCTGACCACAGGTTATAAAAAAAAAATAAACACTTAAAGGCCGATGTATCGGGTATGTGATTGGTCAGTCAGTGGATAAACATTCTGGGGCAGATGATGTGGATTCTTCCATACACAGAGCTGGGGGTGGTGTGATCCGTGTGCAGGAAGTGTGCCGCCCTCTATAATTACAGGTTGTGTAAATGATGACGGCGCTGAGGTGATGTGTAATAACATTGTCCCCTCGGGGGTGGCAGTCGGGGGACACAAAGATCACTTTCCTCTTCTATGTTGTGCTGCAGGTCAGGCACCCGAGTGGCTCTAAAAATCATTAAAAATGTTGAGAAATACAAAGAGGCGGCGCGGCTGGAGATCAACGTGCTGAAGAAGCTTACCGAGAAGGACCCAGACAACAAATAGTAAGTGACCACTCCCCTTCCCTGTACCTGCCGTGCCCCCGCCCTTCCCTGTACCTGCCGTGCCCCCCGGCGCTGCCCTTCCCTGTACCTGCCGTGCCCCCGGCGCTGCCCTTCCCTGTACCTGCCGTGCCCCCGGCGCTGCCCTTCCCTGTACCTGCCGTGCCCCCGGCGCTGCCCTTCCCTGTACCTGCCGTGCCCCCGGCGCTGCCCTTCCCTGTACCTGCCGTGCCCCCGGCGCTGCCCTTCCCTGTACCTGCCGTGCCCCCGGCGCTGCCCTTCCCTGTACCTGCCGTGCCCCCGGCGCTGCCCTTCCCTGTACCCGGGGGGAACCCAGCTCTCCCTTCCCTGTACCTGCCGTGCCCCCGGCGCTCTCCCTTCCCCTTTCCTGTACCTGCCGTGCCCCCGGCGCTCTCCCTTCCCCTTTCCTGTACCTGCCGTGCCCCCGGCGCTCTCCCTTCCCCTTTCCTGTACCTGCCGTGCCCCCGGCGCTCTCCCTTCCCCTTTCCTGTACCTGCCGTGCCCCCGGCGCTCTCCCTTCCCCTTTCCTGTACCTGCCGTGCCCCCGGCGCTCTCCCTTCCCCTTTCCTGTACCTGCCGTGCCCCCGGCGCTCTCCCTTCCCTGTACCCGGGGGGAACCCGGCGCTCCCCTTCCCTGTACCTGCCGTGCCCCCGGCGCTCGCCCTTCCCTGTACCTGCCGTGCCCCCGGCGCTCGCCCTTCCCTGTACCTGCCGTGCCCCCGGCGCTCTCCCTTCCCTGTACCCGGGGGGAACCCGGCGCTCCCCTTCCCTGTACCTGCCGTGCCCCCGGCGCTCGCCCTTCCCTGTACCTGCCGTGCCCCCCTCTTCCCTGCCCGTCTCCTGGCGCTCCCCTTGTATGGACAGTCGGTATACATGACGTGTTTTTCCCCCGCAGTCTCTGTGTACAGATGTTCGACTGGTTCGAGTATCACGGGCACATGTGCATCTCTTTCGAGCTTTTGGGTCTCAGCACCTTCGATTTCCTAAAAGAGAACAACTACCTGCCGTACCCCATCCACCAGGTGCGGCACATGGCTCAGCAGTTGTGCCTGGCGGTGAAATGTAAGTACCGGGTGTGTCATGTGACTTGGCTGATTGCCGTGTGACGTTCCCCTTCCTAATTCTGTCTTCTGATTGGCAGTTCTCCATGACAACAAACTGACTCACACCGACCTGAAACCCGAGAACATCCTGTTTGTGGATTCTGACTACGACCTGACCTACAACGTGGAGAAGGTAGGTACCCACCTCACCTGTCATCATCCGGGGGGGTTATTAGAGGGGTGATGTCATTGATTATTAGGAGAGGGTGCCCCCGGGGGGAACATTTTGGTAACGGTGTCCCCGGTGTTTTCTCTCAGAAGAGGGATGAGCGATGTGTGAAGAAAACTGACGTCAGAGTCGTAGATTTCGGCAGCGCCACGTTTGACAGCGAACACCACAGCACCATCGTGTCCACCCGCCACTACCGAGCGCCGGAGGTCATTCTTGGTGAGTGCCGAGTCCTCGGTGTGTTTTTAGGAGTTGTTGTTTTCTGTAGCCTTGTATGACCAGTGTGCCCCTCCCCCCCCTCTGCAGAGCTCGGGTGGAACCAGCCATGTGACGTGTGGAGTATCGGATGTATTGTCTTCGAGTATTATGTGGGCTTCACCCTCTTCCAGGTGAGTGTACCCCCTAATAGGTGTGTACCCCTAATGTGTGACCACTGTCCCCACCCCGACCTGTCCTCATGGTGGCGCTCTTCTCTGCAGACACATGACAACAAGGAGCACCTGGCTATGATGGAGAGGATCCTGGGCCCCATCCCCGACAGGATGGTCCGAAAAACACGGTAAGGAATTTGTTTGGGGGAGGGCCCCTCTGACCTGTGTGTCTCCGGGGGTGGGGTGGAAGGGGCTCATCTAACCTGTCACTCCTCGCCTCCAGGAAGCAGAAGTATTTCTACCGCGGTCGGCTGGACTGGGAGGACACCTCCTCTGCGGGGCGCTACGTACGAGACAACTGCAAACCTCTGAGGGTAAGAAGGGCAACCGCCCCCCAGGAACTACCTACACCTCTGTCACTGGGGGGGTCATTTCAGAAGACGAGCTCCCCCATACCCAGAAGTATAGGATGGGTTGCGTAACCCCCCCCAATACTAACATAGATTACCATTCCCCCCCCCCCCCCCCATATACCAGTTAGTATTATAGGGTGGGATCACATGAAACGCAACCACACCCCCACGCCTGCCCCCATACTGATAGTATTTTAGGATTGGATAAATATTCTCCCCCAAATACCAGTTAGTGTTATAGGATGAGATCACATGAAGCACCCCCCCCCCCCATAGGATGAGATCACGTGACTGACTCCTCCCTCCTCTTGCAGCGGTACATGTTGAATGAGTCGAGCGAAGAACACCGCCAGCTCTTCGATCTCATAGCAGGAATGTTGGAATACGAACCGTCCAAACGATTGTCGCTCTCCGAGGCTCTGAAACATCCTTTCTTCTCCCCTCTGAAGAGCGATCACAGCTTGAAACACTGGGACACAGGGCGAGACATCAGCCGGTGACTACACTGGACACCAGCCAATGAGGGGTCATCCTGATCCTGGTGCTTCATGAACTGAACCCTCAGCAGTCGCATTAAACTGTCCATATGTGAATAAATATTCTATATATATATATATATATATCTGTACAGTCCGGGGCCGAGGCTGCCGTGTACATAGAGTCCTGCTTGTGTGTCGGCACTACTCCACCCGGTGGTGGGTGACCTGCACTGCACATGTACATTGTTCTATAATTTATAACGTCAGTGTTAGGGTGGGGGAAGGGGTAGCGTGGCTCCATGCAGCTCGCAGTGTTTTTATATAAAGTTTTGTACAGTATTTGTGAGAAATAAACACCTTATGTTTGTACGAAAACTGCGCTGTCAGCTGATTGTGAAGGCCGAATATTCATCGTGTGCCGTACATGTACCTAATGGGATGAAGTTCGGTCAAATCCCGGCTCCTTATACGTTGGCAGACGTCATCCAGGGGTTTCCTGTGCAGGAAGGATAGGTGGGGTGCCGTGAAGGAAGGATGGGTGGGTGCCGTGAAGGAAGGATGGGTGGGTGCCGTGAAGGAAGGCTAGGTGGGTGCCGTGAAGGAAGGCTGGGTGGGTGCCGTGAAGGATGGGTGGGTGCCGTGAAGGATGGCTAGGTGGGTGCCGTGAAGGAAGGCTAGGTGGGTGCCGTGAAGGAAGGATAGGTGGCTGCCGTGAAGGAAGGATGGGTGGGTGCCGTGAAGGAAGGCTAGGTGGGTGCCGTGAAGGAAGGCTAGGTGGGTTTCCTGTGCAGGAAGGATAGGTGGGGTGCCGTGAAGGAAGGCTAGGTGGGTGCCGTGAAGGAAGGCTAGGTGGGTGCCGTGAAGGAAGAATAGGTGGGTGCCGTAAAGGAAGGCTAGGTGGGTGCCGTGAAGGAAGGAAGGATAGGTGGGTGCCGTGAAGGAAGGCTTGGTGGCTGCCGTGAAGGAAGGATGGGTGGGTGCCGTGAAGGAAGGATGGGTGGGTGCCGTGAAGGAAGGATGGGTGGGTGCCGTGAAGGAAGGATGGGTGGGTGCCGTGAAGGAAGGATGGGTGGGTGCCGTGAAGGAAGGCTGGGTGGGTGCCGTGAAGGAAGGCTGGGTGGGTGCCGTGAAGGAAGGCTGGGTGGGTGCCGTGAAGGAAGGATGGGTGGGTGCCGTGAAGGAAGGATGGGTGGGTGCCGTGAAGGAAGGCTGGGTGGGTGCCGTGAAGGAAGGATGGGTGGGTGCCGTGAAGGAAGGATGGGTGGCTGCCGTGAAGGAAGGATGGGTGGCTGCCGTGAAGGAAGGCTAGGTGGGTGCCGTGAAGGAAGGCTAGGTGGCTGCCGTGAAGGAAGGCTAGGTGGGTGTCGTGAAGGAAGGCTAGGTGGGTGCTGTGAAGGAAGGCTAGGTGGGTGTCGTGAAGGAAGGCTAGGTGGGTGCTGTGAAGGAAGGATGGGTGGCTGCCGTGAAGGAAGGATGGGTGGGTGCAGTGAAGGAAGGCTGGGTGGGTGCCGTGAAGGAAGGCTAGGTGGGTGTCGTGAAGGAAGGATAGGTGGGTGCCGTGAAGGAAGGATAGGTGGGTGCCGTGAAGGAAGGATAGGTGGGTGCCGTGAAGGAAGGCTAGGTGGGTGGTGGTGGTCGTGGTGGAAGGATAGGTGGGTGCCGTGAAGGAAGGCTGGGTGGGTGACGTGAAGGAAGGCTAGGTGGGTGCCGTGAAGGAAGGATAGGTGGGTGTCGTGAAGGAAGGATAGGTGGCTGCCGTGAAGGAAGGCTGGGTGGGTGCCGTGAAGGAAGGCTGGGTGGGTGCCGTGAAGGAAGGATGGGTGGGTGCCGTGAAGGAAGGATGGGTGGGTGCCGTGAAGGAAGGATGGGTGGGTACTGTGAAGGAAGGAAGGATAGGTGGGTATCGTGAATGAAGTCTAGGTGGGTGCCGTGAAGGAAGGATGGGTGGGTGCCAGGAAGGCTAGCTGGGTACTGTGAAGGAAGGATAAGTGGGTGCCACGCATGAAAGGTGGACGCCGCTGTGCTGTAAAGGCCAATGCTTTGCAGGGAGGATGGGTGCTGTGCAGCGCCCCCATGAGTCTTCTGATTGGTCCACATCCAGAGAATGCTTTGGCTGGGGAGGAGCCGGGTTGGTTCAGGGACCATGGACATCAGATTAATCTTATCTTCCACATTCTGTAACTTGCTAGAACTTCATCAGCTGAAGGTTCATCTGATCTGGATTGGGTCAGAGAACCATCAGGGAGGAATCGGAAGTCTCGTGGCAAGAGGTAAAGCAGAACTTGTCCACCATTTTCATCTCAGACGTGGACAAATGGCCAGACTTCCTCAGGCAGCAGCATCTGAATCCAGGAAAGTGGGCCGCCCTACTTCTGGAGATGTTCCTGGATCTGTCGGGGGGGGGGGGGGGGGGATTAGGATGCAGCCCAAAATGGCCCTCCCAAGTTCAACAGACTGAACAGGTTGGTCTCCAGGTACAGGGATCCTGCAGTGAATGCTCTGGTGGCTTTTTTCTCCCTGAAACTCTTGGAGGGTCTTCTGGTGGCTCTCATAGCACCGGATTGGCCCAGGCAGATGTTGTACTCTATCTTGTGGCAGATGCTCTGTGGAATCTTCTGTTTCAAGGACTGATTTCTCACAAGGTCCATCACCATGTGGAAGGCGTGCTTTGCTCGGTACGAGGCTTCCACCCCAGGAGATTTCTCCATGGCCCTCGGAACCATCAAGGGTCAGTTCTCGGCTCTTGCTGTCCTTACAGAGACTGTTAACTTCTCATTCCTTCATCAACACCTTTATGGAAGGCGGCTCCCCTGGTTCTAATTTCAGTACTTTCATTGCTTCAGAACTTGCTCTTTTGAGCCTACTGGGAATATTCCTCTCGATTTTCTTAGGTGGTCCTTTTAACCATCATCTCTGCATGGCCAGTATCTGAGTCGGTGGTCTTATCCTGTAAAGAACATTTTCTTGTCTTGCATAAGGGCAAGGTGGTACCGAGGCCCAAAACTTCCTTCCTAATGTAGTTTTAGCCTTTCACCTCCAAACCGTAGGTTCTGCCCAGCTCCAGTTGGTTTTCCTCCACTGTCTGGATTTGCGCTGTGATGGTCTCTCAGCCACCAATTCCATCACCCTATCATTCCTGGTGGTCCTTGCGAACCCAAACCTTAGGCTTAGACAAACCATTTTGTGCTTTTGTTCCTAATGGGGTTTCTAAGCAAAGGGCTAGTTTACTGTCCTTCAGACTTTAGGGGGGGGGGGGGGGGGGGGGGGGGGGGGGGAGTGAAAAATGTCCTGGTGTCCAGTGGGAATAAACAATGCCCTCTTTTTGATGTCAGTGGGAGAAATGGTGCCCCATTGTTGGTGTCAGTGGGAGGAATGGTGTCCCATCATTGGTGTCAGTGGGAGGATAGTGTCCCATCATTGGTGTCGGTGGGAGGAATAGTGTCCATCATTGGTGTCAGTGGGGGAATAGTGTCCCATCATTGGTGTCAGTGGGGGGAATAGTGTCCCATCATTGGTGTCAGTGGGAGGAATAGTGTCCCATCATTGGTGTCAGTGGGGAGGAATAGTGTCCCATCATTGGGGTTGGTGGAAGGAATAGTGTCCCATCATTGGTGTCAGTGGGAGGAGTAGTGCCCCATCATTGGTATCAGTAGGAGGAATAGTGTCCCATCGTTGGTGTCAGTGGGAGGAATAGTGCCCCATCATTGGTGTCAGTGGGAGGAGTAGTGCCCCATCATTGGTGTCAGTGGGAGAATAGTGTCCCATCATTGGTATCAGTAGAGGAATAGTGTCCCATCGTTGGTGTCAGTGGGAGGAATAGTGCCCCAAGGGCCGGATCTGGCTCCTGGGCCGCAGTTTGGAGACCACTGGTCTTAAGGATCGGGTTGTACCCTCTTCTGTTGTGCCCGTGGGGGATGTCTGTGTAGGGGGGGGGAGGCCCCCGGGGTTGGGGGTGCATGTTTGTATGTGGGGCCAATTGGTTTGGGGAGTGTCATGTTTTAGGGGGGGGCCATGTCGGTGGGGGGAGTTGGTGTTTAGGGGTGGGGAGATGTCCCGGTTTTGGGGGTGTCTGTTGTTGGTGGGGGGCCCCATGCCCGGGTTGGGGAGGCGGTGTTTATGGTGGGGACCGAGTCTGGGTTGGGGGGTGTCAGGTTGTAAAGGGGGGGGGCCCGATTCCTTTGGGGATGTGGTTTTTTTGGGTGGGGCCATTCTTGGTGTTGGGGAGTCTGTTGTATGGGGGGGGGCCTTGCCCCGGTTTGGGGGAGGTCTTTGTTGGGGGGGCCCAAAGGGCGGTGTTGGGGATTCGGTTTTATTAGGGACCTGTCTGTTGGGGATGTCAGTTTGTTTGGGGGGGACCGATGTCTGGTTTGGGGATTTCGGTTTTTGTAGGGGGGGGACGTGTGGTTTTTGATGTGTATTGGGGGGGGGCCCCGTTCCGGTGTTGGGGTATTCGGGGGATGGGGGAAAAAAGGGGTTTATTTGGGTTTGAAAGGGTGGGGGGGACCGGGGGGGGGAGGTCGGTGTTTGGTAGGGCTGCTGTGTTGGGGGGCAGTTTGTAGGTGGGGGACCGATGTCGGTGTTGGGAGGTCGTGTTGTATGGTGGGGGCCATGTCGGTTTTGGGGGAGTGTCATTTGTATGGTGGGGACCGATGCCCGGGTTTGGGGGAGGTCGGTGTTGTATGGGGGGCCGATGCCCGGTTTTGGGGGAGTTCGGTGTTTAGGGGGGGGGGGGGGACCAATGCCCGGTTTTGGGGGATTCGTTTTTAAAGGGGGGTGGGACCGATGTCCGTTTTGGGGGGAGTGTGGGTGTTTATGGTGGGGCCCCGGTGGTGTTGGGGATGTTTTTTTATGGGGGGGGACCGTGCCCTTTTGGGGGGTGTCGGTGTGTTTGGGGGGAACGATGCCCGGTGTTGGGGAGTGTCGGTGTTGTATGGTGGGGGGACCGATGTCCGGTGTTGGGGAGTGTCGTGTTGTATGGTGGGGGACCGATGTCGGTGTTGGGAGTGTCGGTGTTGTATGGTGGGGGACCGATGTCTGGTGTTGGGGAGTGTCAGTGTTGTATGGTGGGGGACCTGTCCGGTGTTGGGGAGTGTCGGTGTTGTATGGTGGGGAACCGATGTCGGTGGGGGGAGGGGTCGTGTTTATGGTGGGGGACCCATGTCCGGTGTTGGGGAGTGTCAGTGTTGTATGGTGAGGGACCGATGTCCGGTGTTGGGGAGTGTCAGTGTTGTATGGTGGGGGACCGATGTCCGGTGTTGGGGAGTGTCGGTGTTGTATGGTGGGGGACCGATGTCCGGTGTTGGGGAGTGTCAGTGTTGTATGGTGGGGGACCGATGTCCGGTGTTGGGGAGTGTCAGTGTTGTATGGTGGGGGACCGATGTCCGGTGTTGGGGAGTGTCGGTGTTGTATGGTGGGGGACCGATGTCCGGTGTTGGGGAGTGTCGGTGTTGTATGGTGGGGGACCGATGTCCGGTGTTGGGGAGTGTCGGTGTTGTATGGTGAGGGACCGTGCCCGGTGTTGGGGAGTGGTCGGTGTTGTATGGTGGGGGACCGATGTCCGGTGTTGGGGGGTTGGGGTGTTGTATGGTGGGGACCGATGTCCGGTTTTGGGGAGTGTCGGTGTTGTATGGTGGGGGACAGATGTCCGGTGTTGGGGAGTGTCGGTGTTGTATGGTGGGGGACCGATGTCCGGTGTTGGGGAGTGTCGGTGTTGTATGGTGGGGGACCGATGTCCGGTGTTGGGGAGTGTCGGTGTTGTATGGTGGGGACCGATGTCCGGTGTTGGGGATGTTGGTGTTGTATGGTGAGGACCGATGTCCGGTGTTGGGGAGTGTCAGTGTTGTAGGGTGGGGGGGGCCCGGTCCGGTGTTGGGAAGTCAGTGTTGTATGGTGAGGGACCGATGTCCGGTGTTGGGGAGGGTCAGTGTTGTATGGTGGGGGACCGATGTCTGGTGTTGGGGAGTGTCGGTGTGTTGTATGGTGGGGGGCCGATGTCCGGGTGGGGGAGTGTCGGTGTTGTATGGTGGGGGGACCGATGTCCGGTGTTGGGGAGTGTCGGTGTTGTAGGTGGGGGACCGATGTCCGGTGTTGGGATTGTCGTGTTTAGGGTGGGGACGATTTCGGTGGGGGGATGTCGTGTTTTAGGGTGGGGGGGCCGGCCGGGTTTTGGGGATGTCGGGTTGTATGGGGGGGGGCCCTGTCCGTGTTGGGGAGTGCATGTTTGGGGGGGGACATTCGGTTTTGGGGGAGTGTCGGTTTTTTTGGGTGGGGGCCGTTTCCCGGGTGGGGGGCAGTGTGTAGGGGGGGGACCGATGCCCGGTTTTGGGGGAGTGTCGTGTTGTTGGTGGGGGCCATGGGGGCCCCCCCCCCCCCCCCCCCCCCGGTTTGGGGGAGTGTCGTTTTGTATGTGGGGGACCGATTCCTTTTGGGGGATGTCATGTTTAGGGTGGGGGACGATGCCCGGGTTTGGGGGATGCTTTGTATGGGGGGGGACCGATTTTTGGTTGGGGATGTGGGTTTTGTTGGGGGGGGACCGATGCCCCGGTTTTGGGGGAGTGTGGGTTTGTATGGGGGGGGACCGATGTCCGGGTTTGGGGGATTGTGGGGTGTTTAGGGTGAGGCCGATGTCCGGTGTTGGGGAGTGTCGGTGTTGTATGGGTGGGGGACCGATGTCCGGTTTTGGGGGAGTGTCGGTGTTGTATGGGGGGGGGCCCATGTCCGGTTTTGGGGAGTGTCGGTGTTGTATGGTGAGGGTCCGATGTCCGGTGTTGGGGAGTGTCGGTGTTGTTTGGTGGGGGACCGATGTCCGTGTGTGGGGGACCGATGTCCGGAGTTGGGGGGGTGTCGGTGTTGTATGGTGGGGGACCGATGTCCGGTGTTGGGGAGTGTCGGTGTTGTTGGGGGGGGGCCCGATGTCCGGTGTTGGGGACAGATGGTGGGGTTGGGGGGAGTGTCGGTGTTGTATGGTGGGGGGACCGATGTCCGGTGTTGGGGGGTGTCGTTTTGTATGGTGGGGGACCGATGTCCGTGTTGGGGAGTGTCGGTGTTGTATGGGGGGGGGACCGATGTCCGGGTTTGGGGAGTGTCAGTGTTGTATGGTGGGGGACCGATGTCCGGTGTTGGGGAGTGTCGTTTGTATGGTGGGGGATGTGGTGTTGGGGGTGTGGGTTGTATGGTGGGGGACCGAGCCCGGTGTTGGGGAGTGTCGGTGTTGTATGGGGGGGGACCGATGTCCGGTGTTGGGGAGTGTCGGTGTTGTATGGTGGGGCCCGATGTCTGGTGTTGGGGGGTTTTCTTGTTTTGGGGGGGGGGGGGTCCGATGTCGGCGGTGGTGGGGAGTGTCGGTTGGGGTTGTGGTGGTGGGGACCGTTTCCCGGGTTTTGGGGGGTGTCTTGTTGTTGGGGGGGGGACCGATGTCCGGTGTTGGGGAGTGTCGGTGTTGTATGGTGGGGGACCGATGTCCGGTGTTGGGGAGTGTCGGTGTTGTATGGTGGGGGACCGATGTCCGGTGTTGGGGAGTGTCAGTGTTGTATGGTGGGGGACCGATGTCCGGTGTTGGGGAGTGTCAGTGTTGTATGGTGGGGGACCGATGTCCGGTTTTGGGGAGTGTCGGTGTTGTATGGTGGGGGACCGATTTCCGGTGTTGGGGGACAGAGGGTTGGTGGTGGGGGACCGATGTCCGGTGTTGGGGAGTGTCGGTGTTGTATGGTGGGGGGCCCTTTTGGGTGTTGGGGGGGTGTCGTGTTGTATGGTGAGGGACCGATGTCCGGTGTTGGGGAGTGTCGGTGTTGTATGGTGGGGGACCGATGTCTGGTGTTGGGGGTGTATTTTGTATGGGGGGGCCGATGCCGGTTTGGGGGAGTGGGGGTTTTTTTGGGGGGGGGACGATGCCGGGTTTTGGGGGAAGTTCTGTTGGGGCGATGCCCCGGTTTGGGGAGGTGGGTGTTGTATGGTGGGGCCCCGATGCCGGTTTTGGGGGATGTCGGTTTGTAGGGGTGGGGGCCCGTGTCGGTGTTGGGGATGTGGGTTTTTTTATGTGGGGGGCCCGATGCCCGGGGTTGGGGGACCCCCCGGGTGTCCAGCCCTTCCTCCGACCTCCACCAACCTTCCTCTTGACACCTACCACTCAGAAAAATTAGACCCCCACCCAGCCGCCCTTGTCCCATCAATTCCCCTCGCAGGCCCTGTTTGGGCCCGGATCTGATGTGGGTTTTTGGGGAACCTTCTGGCCGTCCCTTATTACCAGGAAGGGCTTTCAGGGCCCAAATTCCCTTTTTCGGGGCCCACAAAAGAGCGCCGTGCTGCCCCTCGGGGAACTTCGCCCGGCCCCCACCCCCCGGGGCAAACCAGACCAAACCGCGGAGGGGGGAGCTACGACACCAACCCCGCCAAAGAGGGCTGCGCCCTGAAGTGAGGTTTGGGGCGGGCCCAAAACACGCGATCCCCCCCCTTTTATGTATTTCGGGGGGGGCAGGTATGGGGGGGGGGTTCCTCTTGGTGGTAATCTTCGAGAAGTTGTCAGAAAGGCCCCAGCTGTGTCGTGGCTGGTTGAGGGCCTTTTGTTTCCGGGGGAGGAAGGTGTAAAACCCCAAAAAGGGGGAAAACCCTTTTAAATTTTTTTGGGGTTTTTGGGGGTTTTTATTTTTATTTTTTTTTTATTTTTTTAAAAAATTTTTTTTTTTAAAAAAAAAAAAAACCCCCAAAATTTTTTTTGGGGTTTTTTTTTTTCAAATTTAAAACCCCCCCCCAAAAACCCTAAAAAAAAAAATAATTTTTTATAAAACTTAATTCCCCCCCGCCTACCCAAAACACCCAAAAAAAAAAAAAAAAATAACAAAAAAATTTTTTTTAAATTAATTTCCTTTTTTTATTTTTACCCTTTTTTAAGGAAAAGGTTGGGTTTTTTTTATTTTTATTTAAATTATAAAAAAAATTTAAAAATAAAAAAAAATATAAAAAAAAAAAATATGTAAAGATACTTTTTTTTTTTTGGTAATAAAAAAAAAAAAAAAACCCAAATAAAAAACATCAAAAAAAAAAAAATTTTAAAAATTTTTTTAAAAAAAAATAATAAATTTTAAAAAAAAAAAAACTTTTGAATTAAAAAAAAAAAAACCCGGAAAAAAAAAAATTTTAAAAAAATATTAAAAAATAAAAAAATTTTTTTTATTTTTTATTTTTATTTTATTTTTTTTTAAAGTTTGGGGGTTAAATTTTTTTTTTTAATATTAATTTCTAATTATTTATTTTTTATTATTTAATATTATTGTTGGTTTAACCCCCCCAAAAAAGGAAAAATTTAAAAATGATTTTTTTTTATTTTTTAAAAAAAAAAAAAAAAACCCAAACAAAAAAAAAAAAAATAAAAAAAAAAATTAAAAATTTTAAAACTAAAAAAAATAAACCCCAATTAAAAAAAAAAATTCTTTTAGTTAAAAAAAAAAAAAAAAACCCCCGCAACAAAAAAAATTAAAATTTTTTAAAAAATAAAAGGAGGGGGGGGGTTTTTTTTTTTTTTTTTTTAAGTTAATTTTTTTTTTTTTAAGACAACGCATTTAATTTTTTTAATTTTTTTTTTTTTTTTTAAATTTTAAATTTTGTAAGTTTTCACCCCTTTTTAAAAAATTAAAAAACCCCAAATTTTCTCAAACCAATCCCCCCACCCCCCTCCAAAAAAATTATTTAAAAAAAAAAAAAAAATGATTTAAAAAGAAAAAAAGAAAAATAAAAAAGATCGTTTTTTTAGGGGGAAAAAAAAAAAAAGGGGGGGGCTAAAAAAAACCCAAAAAAAAATAAAAAAAAATTTAAATTTTGGGGCCCCCAAAATTTTTAAAAAAAATTTTTTTATTTTAAAATAATCCCAAAGCTGCAAAAAACCCCTTTTAAATTTAAAATTAATAAAGTTTTTGTTTTTTTTTACGATTAAGGTTTTTTAAAAATTTTTTTTTTTTTTTTAAGGGATTTCCCCAAATAAAAAAAAAAAAAATTTTTTAAAAAAAAATAAATTTTAAAAAAAAAAAACTTTAAAATTGAAAAATGAAAACCCCCCTTTTCCCCCGGGGCGGGGCCTCGGGGGTTTTGGGAGGATGGGGGGGGGTAATTTTGGTTTAAATTTTTATTCCCCCCCTTTTCCCCTTCCCCCCCCCCCAAAAACCCGCACCAGCGTTTACGGGAAATTCCCCTCCACCTCGGGGGTTCCACAACCCACCCAGGGTTTCCCTTTTACCTGCTATTCAGAACCAAAAAGACCCCTCCAGCCCCGGCCCCCCAAAGCCCGCCGCCCAGTGACCTTAGGGGGGCCCCTTTTTTTGGGTTGTAAAAATTCCCCTTTTAACAAAAAAGGGCCCTTCTTTAAGGAGGGATTTACCTCGGGGGGAAAAGGGGGGCTTCAAAAAAATCCTTCCTAAATTTCTGTATTTACTTAGGGTTTGTATGGAAGGGGGGTTAAATTTCCTTTTTGGCACCGGGGATTTTAAAATTTTGGGGGGGCCCCTTACCTGAGTTCGGACCAAAGCTGAAAACCCCCCCCCAACCCCTCGGGAGGCACAAAGTTTCCTTAAACCCCCCAAACCCCGGGGCTGAGTTGCTGCCTTTAAAAATTGGGGAAGGGGGGGGGGGTTTACACGGGGTTTTGGGTTTTTTGAACCAAAATAAAACCCCCCTTTCCCCGCCGAAGGCGCCTTTTTTGGCCTGGGGGCCGTATCAGCCCCCATTGGGGTTTTAAATTTTCTTAAGGTAGGGCCCTTTTTCCTGCCTCCAAGGGGGCCCCCTCTTGGTGGGGTGTGCTATTTGGGTTCCCCCCCCCCCCCGGGTGTCTCTGGGGTTTGGGGAAGTGGGGTTTGGGGACCAAAGGGGGTTTGGGGGGTTCCTTCGGGCCCCCATTAGGGGAGGAGGGGATGACCCCCTTGGGGGGCTTAAAGGGGGGGTTTTTTCCCCCAAGAAAGGGTAGAGGGGGAAAAAAAAAAGGGGGGGCCCCTGTTGGGGTTTGGGGGGGGTGGAGGGGGGGTTTTTGGGTTTCCCCCAAAGGGGGGTTTGGGGTTTTTTTTGCCCCCCGGGAGGGGGGGGAGGGCCCCCCCCTTTTGGGGGGGGGGAGTTGTCCCTTTGGGGGGGGAGGGGGGGGTTGTTTTTTCCCTGGGGGTGGGGATTTTTTACCCCCCCTTAGGGGGGGGGGTGTTTTTTGGGGGGTTTTTGTTTTTCCCCCGGGGGGGGTTTTCCCCTGTGGGGGTGGGAAGGGGTGTTTCCCCCTGTAGGGGGGGGTTTTTTCCCCTGAAGGGGGGGGGGTGGGTTGCCCCCGGGGTGGGGGAGGGGTTTCCCCCCCTGGGGGGGGGGGGTGGTGCCCCCGGGGGGGGGGAGGTTTGCCCCCCCGGGGGGCGGGTAGGTTTTTCCCCCTTGGGGGGGGGGGGTAGGGGGCCCTTGGGGGGGGGGGGGTTGGCCCCCGGGGGGGGGGGGAAGGGCCCCGAGGGGTGGGGGTGGGTTGCCCCCCTTTGGGGGGGGAGGGGGGTTTTTGCCCCGGTGGGGGGGGGGTTTGTTCCCCCGGGGGGGGGGGGGGGGGGGGGGGTGGGGGGGGGGGGGGGGGGGGGGGGGGGGGGGGGGGGGGGGGGGGGGGGGGGGGGGGGGGGGGGGGGGGGGGGGGGGGGGGGGGGGGGGGGGGGGGGGGGGGGGGGGGGGGGGGGGGGGGGGGGGGGGGGGGGGGGGGGGGGGGGGGGGGGGGGGGGGGGGGGGGGGGGGGGGGGGGGGGGGGGGGGTGGGGGGGGGGGGGGGGGGGGGGGGGGGGGGGGGGGGGGGGGGGGGGGGGGGGGGGGGGGGGGGGGGGGGGGGGGGGGGGGGGGGGGGGGGGGGGGGGGGGGGGGGGGGGGGGGGGGGGGGGGGGGGGGGGGGGGGGGGGGGGGGGGGGGGGGGGGGGGGGGGGGGGGGGGGGGGGGGGGGGGGGGGGGGGGGGGGGGGGGGGGGGGGGAGGGGGTGCGGGGGGGGGGGGGGGGGGGGGGGGGGGGGGGGGGGGGGGGGGGGGGGGGGGGGGGGGGGGGGGGGGGGGGGGGGGGGGGGGGGGGGGGGGGGGGGGGGGGGGGGGGGGGGGGGGGGGGGGGGGGGGGGGGGGGGGGGGGGGGGGGGGGGGGGGGGGGGGGGGGGGGGGGGGGGGGGGGGGGGGGGGGGGGGGGGGGGGGGGGGGGGGGGGGGGGGGGGGGGGGGGGGGGGGGGGGGGGGGGGGGGGGGGGGGGGGGGGGGGGGGGGGGGGGGGGGGGGGGGGGGGGGGGGGGGGGGGGGGGGGGGGGGGGGGGGGGGGGGGGGGGGGGGGGGGGGGGGGGGGGGGGGGGGGGGGGGGGGGGGGGGGGGGGGGGGGGGGGGGGGGGGGGGGGGGGGGGGGGGGGGGGGGGGGGGGGGGGGGGGGGGGGGGGGTGGGGGGGGGGGGGGGGGGGGGGGGGGGGGGGGGGGGGGGGGGGGGGGGGGGGGGGGGGGGGGGGGGGGGGGGGGGGGGGGGGGGGGGGGGGGGGGGGGGGGGGGGGGGGGGGGGGGGGGGGGGGGGGGGGGGGGGGGGGGGGGGGGGGGGGGGGGGGGGGGGGGGGTGGGGGGGAGGGGGGGGGGGGGGGGGGGGGGGGGGGGGGGGGGGGGGGGGGGGGGGGGGGGGGGGGGGGGGGGGGGGGGGGGGGGGGGGGGGGGGGGGGGGGGGGGGGGGGGGGGGGGGGGGGGGGGGGGGGGGGGGGGGGGGGGGGGGGGGGGGGGGGGGGGGGGGGGGGGGGGGGGGGGGGGGGGGGGGGGGGGGGGGGGGGGGGGGGTAGGGGGGGGGGGGGGCGGGGGGGGGGGGGGGGGGGGGGGGGGGGGGGGGGGGGGGGGGGGGGGGGGGGGGGGGGGGGGGGGGGGGGGGGGGGGGGGGGGGGGGGGGGGGGGGGGGGGGGGGGGGGGGGGGGGGGGGGGGGGGGGGGGGGGGGGGGGGGGGGGGGGGGGGGGGGGGGGGGGGGGGGGGGGGGGGGGGGGGGGGGGGGGGGGGGGGGGGGGGGGGGGGGGGGGGGGGGGGGGGGGGGGGGGGGGGGGGGGGGGGGGGGGTGGGGGGGGGGGGGGGGGGGGGGGGGGGGGGGGGGGGGGGGGGGGGGGGGGGGGGGGGGGGGGGGGGTGGGGGGGGGGGGGGGGGGGGGGGGGGGGGGGGGGGGGGGGGGGGGGGGGGGGGGGGGGGGGGGGGGGGGGGGGGGGGGGGGGGGAGGGGGGGGGGGGGGGGGGGGGGGGGGGGGGGGGGGGGGGGGGGGGGGGGGGGGGGGGGGGGGGGGGGGGGGGGGGGGGGGGGGGGGGGGGGGGGGGGGGGGGGGGGGGGGGGGGGGGGGGGGGGGGGGGGGGGGGGGGGGGGGGGGGGGGGGGATGGGGGGGGGGGGGGGGGGGGGGGGGGGGGGGGGGGGGGGGGGGGGGGGGGGGGGGGGGGGGGGGGGGGGGGGGGGGGGGGGGGGGGGGGGGTGGGGGGGGGGGGGGGGGGGGGGGGGGGGGGGGGGGGGGGGGGGGGGGGGGGGGGGGGGGGGGGGGGGGGGGGGGGGGGGGGGGGGGGGGGGGGGGGGGGGGGGGGGGGGGGGGGGGCGGGGGGGGGGGGGGGGGGGGGGGGGGGGGGGGGGGGGGGGGGGGGGGGGGGGGGGGGGGGGGGGGGGGGGGGGGGGGGGGGGGGGGGGGGGGGGGGGGGGGGGGGGGGGGGGGGGGGGGGGGGGGGGGGGGGGGGGGGGGGGGGGGGGGGGGGGGGGGGGGGGGGGGGGGGGGGGGGGGGGGGGGGGGGGGGGGGGGGGGGGGGGGGGGGGGGGGGGGGGGGGGGGGGGGGGGGGGGGGGGGGGGGGGGGGGGGGGGGGGGGGGGGGGGGGGGGGGGGGGGGGGGGGGGGGGGGGGGGGGGGGGGGGGGGGGGGGGGGGGGGGGGTGGGGGGGGGGGGGGGGGGGGGGGGGGGGGGGGGGGGGGGGGGGGGGGGGGGGGGGGGGGGGGGGGGGGGGGGGGGGGGGGGGGGGGGGGGGGGGGGGGGGGGGGGGGGGGGGGGGGGGGGGGGGGGGGGGGGGGGGGGGGGGGGGGGGGGGGGGGGGGGGGGGGGGGGGGGGGGGGGGGGGGGGGGGGGGGGGGGGGGGGGGGGGGGGGGGGGGGGGGGGGGGGGGGGGGGGGGGGGGGGGGGGGGGGGGGGGGGGGGGGGGGGGGGGGGGGGGGGGGGGGGGGGGGGGGGGGGGGGGGGGGGGGGGGGGGGGGGGGGGTGGGGGGGGGGGGGGGGGGGGGGGGGGGGGGGGGGGGGGGGGGGGGGGGGGGGGGGGGGGGGGGGGGGGGGGGGGGGGGGGGGGGGGGGGGGGGGGTGGGGGGGGGGGGGGGGGGGGGGGGGGGGGGGGGGGGGGGGGGGGGGGGGGGGGGGGGGGGGGGGGGGGGGGGGGGGTGGGGGGGGGGGGGGGGGGGGGGGGGGGGGGGGGGGGGGGGGGGGGGGGGGGGGGGGGGGGGGGGGGGGGGGGGGGGGGGGGGGGGGGGGGGGGGGGGGGGGGGGGGGGGGGGGGGGGGGGGGGGGGGGGGGGGGGGGGGGGGGTGGGGGGGGGGGGGGGGGGGGGGGGGGGGGGGGGGGGGGGGGGGGGGGGGGGGGGGGGGGGGGGGGGGGGGGGGGTGGGGGGGGGGGGGGGGGGGGGGGGGGGGGGGGGGGGGGGGGGGGGGGGGGGGGGGGGGGGGGGGGGGGGGGGGGGGGGGGGGGGGGGGGGGGGGGGGGGGGGGGGGGGGGGGGGGGGGGGGGGGGGGGGGGGGGGGGGGGGGGGGGGGGGGGGGGGGGGGGGGGGGGGGGGGGGGGGGGGGGGGGGGGGGGGGGGGGGGGGGGGGGGGGGGGGGGGGGGGGGGGGGGGGGGGGGGGAGGGGGGGGGGGGGGGGGGGGGGGGGGGGGGGGGGGGGGGGGGGGGGGGGGGGGGGGGGGGGGGGGGGGGGGGGGGGGGGGGGGGGGTGGGGGGGGGGGGGGGGGGGGGGGGGGGGGGGGGGGGGGGGGGGGGGGGGAGGGGGGGGGGGGGGGGGGGGGGGGGGGGGGGGGGGGGGGGGGGGGGGGGGGGGGGGGGGGGGGGGGGGGGGGGGGGGGGTGGGGGGGGGTGGGGGGGGGGGGGGGGGGGGGGGGGGGGGGGGGGGGGGGGGGGGGGGGGGGGGGGGGGGGGGGGGGGGGGGGGGGGGGGGGGGGGGGGGGGGGGGGGGGGGGGGGGGGGGGGGGGGGGGGGGGGGGGGGGGGGGGGGGGGGGGGGGGGGGGGGGGGGGGGGGGGGGGGGGGGGGGGGGGGGGGTGGGGGGGGGGGGGGGGGGGGGGGGGGGGGGGGGGGGGGGGGGGGGGGGGGGGGGGGGGGAGCGCCGCCGCGGCCTTACCCGTCCCCAATCTACCTCTGGGAGCAGGCTGGGGCCTGTGGGTGTGGTGGTCCCCACTCTGACCTCTGTATGTGAGCGGGCTCTCTGCCGCGGCCTGTCCCGGGATGGGGTGTGGTGGTCCCCACTCTGACCTCTGTATGTGAGCGGGCTCTCTGCCGCGGCCTGTCCCGGGATGGGGTGTGGTGGTCCCCACTCTGACCTCTGTATGTGAGCGGGCTCTCCGACGCGGCCTGTCCCGGGATGGGGTGTGGTGGTCCCCACTCTGACCTCTGTATGTGAGCGGGCTCTCCGCCGCGGCCTGTCCCGGGATGGGGTGTGGTGGTCCCCACTCTGACCTCTGTATGTGAGCGGGCTCTCCGCCGCGGCCTGTCCCGGGATGGGGTGTGGTGGTCCCCACTCTGACCTCTGTATGTGAGCGGGCTCTCCGCCGCGGCCTGTCCCGGGATGGGGTGTGGTGGTCCCCACTCTGACCTCTGTATGTGAGCGGGCTCTCCGCCGCGGCCTGTCCCGGGATGGGGTGTGGTGGTCCCCACTCTGACCTCTGTATGTGAGCGGGCTCTCCGCCGCGGCCTGTCCCGGGATGGGGTGTGTGGTGGTCCCCACTCTGACCTCTGTATGTGAGCGGGCTCTCCGCCGCGGCCTGTCCCGGGATGGGGTGTGGTGGTCCCCACTCTGACCTCTGTATGTGAGCGGGCTCTCCGCCGCGGCCTGTCCCGGGATGGGGTGTGGTGGTCCCCACTCTGACCTCTGTATGTGAGCGGGCTCTCTGCCGCGGCCTGTCCCGGGACGGGGTGTGGTGGTCCCCACTCTGACCTCTGTATGTGAGCGGGCTCTCTGCCGCGGCCTGTCCCGGGATGGGGTGTGGTGGTCCCCACTCTGACCTCTGTATGTGAGCGGGCTCTCCGCCGCGGCCTGTCCCGGGATGGGGTGTGGTGGTCCCCACTCTGACCTCTGTATGTGAGCGGGCTCTCCGCCGCGGCCTGTCCCGGGATGGGGTGTGGTGGTCCCCACTCTGACCTCTGTATGTGAGCGGGCTCTCCGCCGCGGCCTGTCCCGGGATGGGGTGTGGTGGTCCCCACTCTGACCTCTGTGAGCGGGCTCTCCGCCGCGGCCTGTCCCGGGATGGGGTGTGGTGGTCCCCACTCTGACCTCCTGTCTGTTTTCTCTCCCACAGGACTGACAGTTCCTTCAACTTCTTCGTCTTCTTCTTCATCTTCCTTGTTCAGAATGTTCTCTATGTTCTGGAGGCCGTCGGCATTCCCGGATGGGGCTTCAGGTGAGAGGCGGGAGGGCGGATGGGGGAGGATGAGCGAGCTTATTGGGGCGTGTTCTGGAAAGGCCACTCCATGACCGTAATGTCTCCTTTGTTGCCTTGGCGGTGTGTTTTGGGTGATTGTCATGCTGGAAGACCCATCCATGACCCATCTTCAGTGTTCTGGATGAGGGAAGAAGGTTCTCCTCCAAGATCTTACAATACATGGCCCCGCCTATTGGACCCTCAATGCAGCAAAGTCGGCCTGAACCTTTATCAGAGGAACAGCCCCAAATCATCATGTTTCCCCCTCCGTGTGACTGTAGGGATGGAGGTCTTGGGGTCATAGTCAGCATTTCCTCCAAAGATGTTTCTGAAGATGTTCCATACAAACTATCTTCCAGCTCTGCTCTGTCTAGATGGGATCTTCAGCAAGACAGTTTATATTCCCTGTGACCTGGATGTCTTCTGCTCTGAAGGCCTAGAGGCTTGGACCTTCAGATCATAAGACCTCTCCTAAAGCACTCCATACAGACACCCATCTACCTGCCCTGCTCCCTCTACTCAACAGGACGGCTTGGCTTCCCTAGGCCTTCAGAGCAGAAGACCTCTCCTAAGACGCTCCATACGATCTCCTGCCCTGCCCCCTCTAGATGTACTCGATGGCTTGGCTTCCCTAGGCCTTCAGAGCAGAAGACCTCTCCTAAGACGCTCCATACGATCTCCTGCCCTGCCCCCTCCTAGATGTACTCGATGGCTTGGCTTCCCTAGGCCTTCAGAGCAGAAGACACTCCATACGATCTCCTGCCCTGCCCCCTCTAGATGTACTCGATGGCTTGGCTCCCCTAGGCCTTCAGAGCAGAAGACCTCTCCTAAGACGCTCCATACGATCTCCTGCCCCGCCCCCTCCTAGATGTACTCGATGGCTTGGCTTCCCTAGGCCTACAGAGCAGAAGACGCTCCATACGATCTCCTGCCCTGCCCCCTCTAGATGTACTCGATGGCTTCGCTTCCCTAGGCCTACAGAGCAGAAGACCTCTCCTAAGACGCTCCATACGATCTCCTGCCCTGCCCCCTCTAGATTTACTCGATGGCTTGGCTTCCCTAGGCCTTCAGAGCAGAAGACCTCTCCCAAGACACTCCATACGATCTCCTGCCCTGCCCCCTCTAGATTTACTCGATGGCTTGGCTTCCCTAGGCCTTCAGAGCAGAAGACCTCTCCTAAGACGCTCCATACGATCTCCTGCCCTGCCCCCTCTACTCAACAGGATGGCTTCGCTTCCCTAGGCCTTCAGAGCAGAAGACATCTCCTAAGACACTCCATACGATCTCCTGCCCTGCCCCCTCTAGATGTACTCGATGGCTTGGCTTCCCTAGGCCTTCAGAGCAGAAGACCTCTCCCAAGACACTCCATACGATCTCCTGCCCTGCCCCCTCTAGATTTACTCGATGGCTTGGCTTCCCTAGGCCTTCAGAGCAGAAGACCTCTCCTAAGACGCTCCATACGATCTCCTGCCCTGCCCCCTCTACTCAACAGGATGGCTTCGCTTCCCTAGGCCTTCAGAGCAGAAGACATCTCCTAAGACACTCCATACGATCTCCTGCCCTGCCCCCTCTAGATGTACTCGATGGCTTGGCTTCCCTAGGCCTTCAGAGCAGACGACATCTCCTAAGACGCCCCATACGATCTCCTGCCCTGCCCCCTCTAGATGTACTCGATGGCTTGGCTTCCCTAGGCCTTCAGAGCAGAATACCTCTCCTAAGACGCTCCATACGATCTCCTGCCCTGCCCCCTCTAGATGTACTCGATGGCTTGGCTTCCCTAGACCTTCAGAGCAGAAGACCTCTCCTAAGACACTCCATACGATCTCCTGCCCTGCCCCCTCAAGATGTACTCGATGGCTTGGCTTCCCTAGGCCTTCAGAGCAGAAGACATCTCCTAAGACGCTCCATACGATCTCCTGCCCTGCTCCCTCTAGATGAGTCCTCCAGGTCCTCCGCTTCATGAATTTATTGATAAAACTAAAGTGCGACATTCATTTTTGGTAAAACCGGTAATTTGGCGATCGTCGTCAGTGGGCGCCCGATTAAAGCTCTGCTGAAGGTTTAGGTCTCCCTGCCCCCGCTCATTGTACGATTTTTCTTACAGCGGCTGGATCGCTGCCTTCACCGCCATTAAAGGGAGCACTGGCGTCGGGGTGTTGATGATGATTGTCGCCATTTTCCTGACTGGGACGGCCACCATGGGGATCGTCATGCTGAAGCGGGTAAGAGGCATTCAGAGCGGCCGATCCTGATGGGATACAGGCAGCTGAAGTTACGTGCAGCTCTCTACTGATCTCTTTACATTGACTCCTCCTTCCCCCTTCCTTTGAGACTTTCTATTGGCCCTCTGTTATGGGCATCATCGGAAGTCTCAAAAAGAAGTATGGCGAGGATTGAAGTATGGTGGCTGTGGGGGAGGGGTCATGGCAGACGCCGTACAGAACGGTGGAGATTGGCACGGAACTTTAGCTGCCGATGATGTAGCGGATGTGGTACTGAAGCTGTTGCGTTTTTCTCCTCCTCAGGTCCACTCAATTTACCGCCGAACCGGCGCCAGTTTCCAGAAGGCTCAGCAGGAGTTTGCCGCCGGTGTCTTCTCTAACCAGACCGTGCGCACGGCCGCCACCCAGGCAGCAGCGGGAGCCGCCCAAAACTCCTTCAATCCCCAATAAAGGGAAGAATATTTGTAGCGCCATCTGGTGGCCACACACGGCTGTGCCGGGACTGTTCTGACAGTACCCGCCCCCCTCCCTGGTGACTGTGGGAGGGGCCTGCTCTACATTACCACTCCTTCTCTGGCAACTGTGGGAGGGGCCCTGCTGTCCATTAACACTGCCCCCTCCCTGGTGACTGTGGGAGGGGCCCTGCTGTCCATTAACACCCGTTTTGTGTGTCTGTATTAACGCCCCCATCCTGTGAAGTATGTGTGCTTGGCGCTGTCTGGGGGCGGAGCACGACGGTGACGCCTCACTGGCCGGCACCAGACTGTGCTGTGATGGTGTCACTCCCCCGCGGATCCCCCGTACTCAGGATTTCCCTGTCCTGTCAGTGCCTGTGGAGGGGGCCGCATCGCCCGCTGTAGCCGTCATGTCACGGGGTGTGCATGCCTCATGTTTACATGTATGTTGTGTTAACTGGATTAAGCATGTTCTTTATCTTGGACTATCCCCGCCCCTCACGGTATGGGGGAGGGGCCTGAGGATCAGCTGATGCCAAATTAAAGTTTTATGAAATCATTCGATGTCTCTGCGTTATTCATGCCGACATTTCTTATTCTCCTCTCTGGGTGGGTGAGGATGACCCCCAAGATGGTGTAGGAGGCGCTCCTTTACCTTCCCAGGATGTAGTCATTGGATTGTGGGGGGGTAACAAGGGGGCTGGGCACCGGTCACTCGAAGTCGGATACCCAAAAATGGCCGAATATTCCGGGGCTTCCAGTAGCAGCAATATGGCTGTTTAATATCAGACCCCTGATGGTGATTGGCCCTTTAGACCGGCCAGTCAGATTTCAGTGGCTCTGAGAGAAGTCTGTTGTCAATAGTCGAGTGGTTGTCGTTCTTCTGTAAGTGGATTTTAGCCCATGGACCCAATTTTGAGTGATTCCCATAGATCTCCATGCAAGGTCCACCGGAAGCTTCTCCTAAGCCCTCCAGGACAGTTATCAGCACAGAAGATCCTTCTTAAAACGCCCTATAAAGGGGACCATTTTCTGCTCTGCTCCCTCTAATATGTGTCCTCCAGCTGGACAGCTGAGATCCCCCTAGAGGCCTAGACCTTCAGAGCAGAAGACGTCTCCTAAGGTGCTCCATACAGACACCCATCTTCCCATTCTACTCCCTCTAGATGTCCTCCAACAAGACCACTTAGATTTCCCTAGGCTTTCAAAGCAGAAGACTTCCATACTAGCAGCCATTTTCTGCTCTGCTTCTCTGGATGTCCTCCAACAGGACAGCTTAGATTCCAAAGGCCTTCAGAGCAGAAGACATCCCCTAAAACACTCCATACAGACACCCATCTCCCTGCTCCACTCCTAGATGTCCACCAACAAGACAGCTTGGCTTTCCCAGGCCAGACACTCCATAAAGGCAATGATCTTCTGCTCTACTCCCTCCTAGATGAGTCCTCCAGCAGGACAGCTTAGAATCTCCAGGTAATCAGAGCAGAAGACCTCTTCTAAGATGCTCCATACAGACACCCATCTTCCCATTCTACTTCCTCTAGTCGATGTCCTTCAACAGGTCAACTTAGGTTCCTGAGACCTTCAGAGCAGAAGATGTCTCCTAAGGTGCTCCATAGAGGCAGCAATCGTCTGCTCTACTCCCTCCTAGATGAGTCCTCCAGCAGGACAGCTTAGAATCTCCAGGTAATCAGAGCAGAAGACCTCTTCCCATTCTACTCCCTCTAGTCGATGTCCTTCAACAGGTCAACTTAGGTTCCCGAGACCTTCAGAGCAGAAGATGTCTCCTAGATGATCCATACAGACACCAATCTTCTGCTCCACTCCCTCTAGATGTCCTCCAACAGGACAGCTTAGATTCTCCTAGGCCTTAAGCACAGAAGACTTCTAAGACACTCCATACAGGCGATGATCTTCTGCTCCCCTCCCTCTAGACGAGTCTTCCAGCAGGATGGCTTAGATTCCCCGGGTCATCCGAGCAGAAGACATCTTCTAAGATGCTCCATACAGACACCCATCTTCTCATTCTATTCCCCCTAGATGTCCTCCAACAAGACCACTTAAATTTCCCCTCATCCTTCAAAGCAGAAGACTTCCAAGACCCATCATCCTACCAGCCATCTTCTGCTCTGCTTCTCTGGATGTCCTCCAACAGGACAGCTTGTATTCCCTAGACCTTCAGAGCAGAACATGTTTCCAAGGACAGTCCATAGAGGCAATGATCTGCTTCACTCCCTCTAGATGTCCTCCAGCAGGACAGCTGAGATCCCCCCTAGAGGCCTAGACCTTCAGAGCAGAAGACGTCTCCTAAGGTGCTCCATACAGACACCCATCTTCCCATTCTACTCCCTCTAGTCGATGTCCTTCAACAGGTCAACTTAGGTTCCCGAGACCTTCAGAGCAGAAGATGTCTCCTAGATGATCCATACAGACACCAATCTTCTGCTCCACTCCCTCTAGATGTCCTCCAAAAGGACAGCTTAGATTCTCCTAGGCCTTAAGCACAGAAGACTTCTAAGACACTCCATACAGGCGATGATCTTCTGCTCCCCTCCCTCTAGACGAGTCTTCCAGCAGGATGGCTTAGATTCCCCGGGTCATCCGAGCAGAAGACATCTTCTAAGATGCTCCATACAGACACCCATCTTCTCATTCTATCCCCCCTAGATGTCCTCCAACAAGACCACTCATCCTTCAAAGCAGAAGACTTCCAAGACCCTTCATCCTACCAGCCATCTTCTGCTTCACTCCCTCTAGATGTTCTCCAACAGGACAGCTTGTATTCCCTAGACCTTCAGAGCAGAAGATGTTTTCAAGGACAGTCCATAGAGGCAATGATCTGCTCCACTCCCTCCTAGATGTCCTCCAGTAGGACAGCTTAGGCCTTCAGCACAGAGGATGTTTCCTAAGATGCTCCATACAGACATCCATCTTCCTGCTCTGCTCCCTCTAGATGGGATCTTCAGCGAGACAGTTTATATTCCCTGGGGCCTCGATGTCTTCTGCTCTGAATGTCTAGGGCAGCCTTTCTCAACCTTTTCACCACAGAGGAACCCTTGAAATGGTTCTCTGGTCTCGGGGAAACCTCTGCTAAAAACTCATCATACATTAGTGTGATGGTCAGTGGGAAGAACGGTCCTTACACTTGTGGTCATTGGGTAGAATTACCCCCTTACAGATAGTTAGAAAGATCAATGGTGTGAGTGGAAACTCAACTGCGAGGCAGAAATTGCCTAATGCTGAAAGGAACCCCGAGCAACCTCCTGGAGGAACCCTGGTTGAGAATCGCTGGTCTAGGGCTTAGACCAGGGGTCTCAAACTGGCAGCCCTCCAGCTGTTGCAAAACTACAAGTCCCATGAGGCATTGCAAGGCTGACAGTTACAAGCATGACTCCCAAAGGCAGAGGCAGGCATGTACTGGCCATTAGGACTACCGGGAGTTTCCCGGTGGGCTGGTGGCTCAGTGGGCCGCTTTCAGTGACAGACAGTGGCGTCGCTAGGGGGTGGCTTTTGGGGCCATAGCCCTGAATCCCAGCGGTCCCCAACCACAGGGCCGCAGCCCTCTACTGGGCCATTGCCTCTCTGCAACCATGCGGCGGGCAGCACAGGAGAGCCGGGCGGGCGAGAGCAGAGAGAGGACATGCATCACCGCTGTTCCGCCCTTACTGTGCAGCCGCGGGCACCAGAGAGATTACATCTCTCACTGCCCACCCTTTCTGGGGACCCTGATATAAGGGGGGCTCTCTGGGGACCCAGATGTAAGGGGGAGGCTCTCTGGGGTCTCAGTAAGGGGGAGGCTCTCTGGGGACCCTGATGTAAGTGAGGGGCTCTCTGGGACCCTGATGTAAGTGGGGGGGGCTCTCTGGGGACCCTGATGTAAGTGAGGGGCTCTCTGGGACCCTGATGTAAGTGAGGGGCTCTCTGGGGACCCTGATGTAAGTGGGGGGCTCTCTGGGGACCCTGATGTAAGTGGGGGCTCTCTGGGGACCCTGATGTAAGTGGGGGGCTCTCTGGGGACCCTGATGTAAGTGGGGGGCTCTCTGGGACCCTGATGTAAGTGGGGGGCTCTCTGGGGACCCTTATGTAGGTGGAGGGCTCTCTGGGGACCCTTATGTAGGTGGAGGGCTCTCTGGGGACCCTGGTGTAAGTGGGGGGGGGGGCTCTCTGGGACCCTGATGCAAGGCTGAGGCTCTCTGGGGACCCTTATGTAGGTGGAGGGCTCTCTGGGGACCCTGATGCAAGTGGAGGGCTCTCTGGGACCCTGATGTAAGTGGGGGGCTCTCTGGGGACCCTGATGTAAGGGGGAGGCTCTATGGGGACCCTGATGTAAGGGGGAGGCTCTCTGGGGACTCTGATGTAAGTGGAGGCCTCTCTGGAGACCCTGATATAAGGGGGGCTCTCTGGGGTCTGTGATGTAAGGGGGAGGCTCTCTGGGGACCCTGATGTAAGTGGAGAGCTCTCTGAGGACCCTGATGTAAGTGAGGGGCTCTCTGGGACCCTGATGTAAGTAGGGGGCTCTCTGGGACCCTGATGTAAGTGGGGGGCTCTCTGGGGACCCTTATGTTGGTGGAGGGCTCTCTGGGGACCCTGATGCAAGTGGTGGGCTCTCTGGGGACTCTGAGGTAAGGGGAGGCTCTCTCTGGAGACCCTGATGTAAGTGGGGGGCTCTCTGGGGACCCTGATGTAAGTGGGGGGCTCTCTGGGGACCCTGGTGTAAGTGGGGGGGCTCTCTGGGACCCTGAGGCTCTCTGGGGACCCTGATGTAAGTGAGGGGCTCTCTGGGGACCCTTAGCAAGTGGAGGGCTCTCTGGGGACTGGGGACCCTGATGTAAGGGGAGGGCTCTCTGGGGGACCCTGATGTAAGGGGAGGGCTCTCTGGAGACCCTGATGTAAGGGGGGCTCTCTGGGGACCCTGATGTAGGTGGAGGCCTCTCTGGGGACCCTGATGTAGGTGGGGGGGCTCTCTGGGGACCCTGATGTAAGGGGGGGCTCTCTGGGGACCCTGATGTAAGGGGAGGGCTCTCTGGGGACCCTGATGTAAGGGGAGGGCTCTCTGGGGACCCTGATGTAAGGGGGGGCTCTCTGGGGACCCTGATGTAAGGGGAGGGCTCTCTGGGGACCCTGATGTAAGGGGGGCTCTCTAGGGACTCTGATGTAAAGGGGGAGGCTTTTTTTTTGCACAATTGCGTATAGTTTATATACTGTTTTTGTGCGTGTTTGCAAAAGTGGGCCGGTCTGGGTGAAGTCCAGGGCCACATTTTTGTCCCAGTCCAGCCCTGGGCAGAGGCATGATGGGATTTGTCGTTTCACAACAGCTGGAGGGCCACCCGCTTTGAGACCCCCGGCCTTGGACCTTCAGAGCAGAAGACATCTCCTAAGACTCCATACAGGCAAATGATCTTCTGCTCCGATCCCTCTAGATAAGTCCTCCCGGAGGATGGCTTAGATTCCCCGGGTCAGGTCTTTAGTATCTTCCCCTCCCCCGGACCCAAGGAAGACCCTGAAGCCAAGGTGGGGTCCTCACCAGGCTGAAGCCAAGGAGGGAGGAACTTTCTAGAAGCCCCCCCCCCCCCCTCCAAAACATTTATCTCCTTCCCTCATCACATGGCCAAAGCACCCTCTGTGATTGGCTGAGACAGATAAATATTCCTAACTGGACACATTGTTCCTTCTCACCGACTACGAGAGACAACTCGGCAGCAGGCAGAAGTAATCAATGTCTGAGCTCAGAAAACAGACAGCAATACTGGATTCCAAAGTAAAAGAAAATAGAAGTGAAGCGCAACCTCCCTTCAAAGATGAAATAATACCAACACCAAAATACAATATATATATATAGTGCCCCCTAGTGGGAGTGTTGAAATTTAGCACAAATGATATTGTATGACACACAATGGTATAAATAGCGTGTGCAGCCGGTGCCCTCTGGTGGAAACAATAAATATAACATATAAAGTCCCAATATCGAGCGATTTCTTCTGTCCACCAATCCAGCGGAGATTGATAACCAATGAGAGAATAAGACCAAGTGGACCCTCCACCAGTCACACTATGCGCTCACCCCCCATAACGACCCCCAATGGGCCAAGTAGCACCTCCCCCTTTGGGGTCCAGGGGATGGACACACGAGGGAAGAGAAGGAAGTGGCATTATAGTGTAATACTATAAAACGTAATGCAAGAAAACTATACAACTCACATGTAGGAAGGCACAAGCCCGGGTGCATACAGGTGAGGAACATATACAGACCCATCCCTGGGGGGGGATGGGGGGTTAACAAAATCGTCTGCAAGCCCTCCGCCCTGCTGCCCTCATGCGTGACCGCGCACTTCCTACAATGACGTCACAAGCCCTGACGCGTTTCGTCCATCACATGCATGTCGTCAGGATTTATACTACTTCTACACCAATTAGAAATCAACAGATGTGGCGGCCATTTTTCCCGTGGTCCACCACAGCCATTTTGCTGGGAGAAAGAAAACAAAAAAGTCAGTAATAAGTGTCTGTGCCTTTAGATAGCGGCGGCCATTTTCTAGAAAACTGTCGCGGCCATTTTGCTAGTGATATTCGAATGAATCATCCATCATAAGAACTCGATGTATATGCCTATACACAACGGCGGCCATTTTCTAGAAGCTGCACCGTGGCCATTTTACTAGTGATGTTCCAATAAATAAACCTCCAGAGGGGAGGGGTCAATGAGAGGGGAGGGGTCAGTGGGAGGTAGAGGGGAGGGATCAGTGGGAGGTAGAGGGGAGGGGTCAGCAAGAGTCAGAGGAGAGGGGTCAGTGGGAGGTAGAGGGGAGGGATCAGAGAGAGTCAGAGGGGAGGGGTCAGTGGGAGGTAGAGGGGAGGGATCAGAGAGAGTCAGAGGGGAGGGGTCAGTGGGAGGTAGAGGAGAGGGGTCAGCGAGAGTCAGATGGGAGGGGTCAGTGGGAGGTAGAGGGGAGGGGTCAGTGGGAGGTAGAGGGGAGGGGTCAGCGAGAGTCAGAGGAGAGGGGTCAGCGGGAGATAGAGGGGAGGGGTCAGCGAGAGTCAGATGGGAGGGGTCAGTGGGAGGTAGAGGGGTCAGTGGGAGGTAGAGGGGAGGGGTCAGCGGGAGTCAGATGGGAGCAGTCAGTGGGAGGTAGAGGGGAGGGGTCAGTGAGAGGTAGAGGGGAGGGGTCAGTGAGAGGTAGAGGGGAGGGGTCAGTGGGAGGTAGAGGGGAGGGGTCAGCGGGAGGTAGAGGGGAGGGATCAGTGGGAGGTAGAGAGGAGGGGTCAGTGGGAGGTAGAGGGGAGGGGTCAGTGGGAGGTAGAGGGGAGAGGTCAGTGAGAGGTAGAGGGGAGGGGTCAGCGGGAGTCAGATGGGAGGGGTCAGCGAGCGTCAGAGGAGAGGGGTCAGTGGGAGGTAGAGGGGAGGGGTCAGTGGGAGGTAGAGGGGAGGGGTCAGCGAGAGTCAGAGAGGAGGGGTCAGCGAGAGTCAGAGGGGAGGGGTCAGGGGGAGGTAGAGGGGAGGGGTCAGGGGGAGGTAGAGGGGAGGGGTCAGCGAGAGTCAGAGAGGAGGGGTCAGCGAGAGTCAGAGGGGAGGGGTCAGTGGGAGGTAGAGTGGAGGGGTCAGTGGGAGGTAGAGGGGAGGGATCAGCGAGAGTCAGAGGGGAGGGGTCAGTGGGAGGTAGAGGGGAGGGGTCAGCGAGAGTCAGAGGGGAGGGGTCAGTGGGAGGTAGAGGGGAGGGGTCAGTGGGAGGTAGAGGGGAGGAATCAGAGAGAGTGAGAGGGGAGGGGTCAGTGGGAGGTAGAGGGGAGGGGACAGCGAGAGTCAGAGGGGAGGGGTCAGCCGGCCACATTGGGGTGTCATCGGGGTGCCCCCAGAATGTAGAAGTGTGGGTGTGGCTTCTATGATTGAGGGTTGGCCTTCCTGTAACACGAGACTGTCAGGGATCTCTGTGGATGGAAGACGAGGGGCCAATATTGAGTCTCATCAGATGATTGGTCAGATTTCCTCCATGCTCCACCCCTTTCCTTCCCCAGCTCCACCTAAACACGATGTGCATTACAAGTTGCAGCAAGTCAGATAGAGCCCCACCCCATTTCCTGGCTGGAGGACGTCCAGCATCATCTAGCGCTTTCATCCCCATCCAGACTGTACTTGGCCCCGCCCCGTTCAGTTCTTTCTATCATGGAGGCTCAGGGTCACATGTGGGCGTTATCATGCAAATACAAACCAGCCTGGGAACACCCACTTTTCCAGACTGACACCCATCCATCAAGGAATTGTGATATTTGCATAACTCCTCCCACTGCTTGCTGGTCCCGCCCTTTCATTCATTGGATCGCAGTTCTTTCAATCATGGAGGCTCAGCATGGCATATGGGCGTGACCTATGCAAATATAGCCTGCCTACCTATCAAGGAATTGTGATATTTGCATAACTCCTCCCACTGCCAGCATCAGGACTGAGGGCTCTGGAGAGGAGTACTGAGACAGCCCCCTGCCGGCCCCTCCCACCAGCCACGATCTGCCTGCATTGCATAGAGAAGCACAGAGACCCGGTGATGACATCAGAGTGGCGATCGTAATATATATAGAGGCTGCGAGGACCCGGGCTGTCATCCTCCTCGGGGGGTCACTTCACTGGCTGCATGCTTGTTCCAGGTCTGAGATTCCGGAGGATGAGGATGACATAGCAATGGGGGGGGACTGGGAAATGCCCGGTGATCCCACGGGTACCCCCTCCCCCCCTCCAGCCTTCACACACAATGCCGTCCCGCAGAGCGGCGCCCGTGGTCGGCGTGATTGGCGCAGTCCCGGCTCAGGAATTAGGAGGCCATGAAATATTGATGAGTCGGAGGATTGTTTCCTTTCTGCTGACTGAAACCCGAGCAGACGCGGCGCAGGATCCGGCCAAAATGGTTCCATTAGAGAGCCGGTCCGCAGGGAGCGGGGGAGGGGATCCTCTACAACCTCTCTCTGCAGATGGCTGTGAAGTGTCAGCTCCTCGGTCCACAATGTCACTGTAAAGACCCTTTCACTGCCCTTTTTTTATATACCATATAAATATATATATATATACCCGTTCACTGCCACCGGGGCGGGGGGGGGGGGGTTTAATACCACGGGACGGTAACTCCTAGCAACCGATCACCAGGAAGTACAATAATAATCCTTCTGCTGAACACTCCTAATAATTCCGCAGGTGATGGGTGGTCACCCATAGCAACCGGCCGTTGAAGAAGCGTGAAGTGTGGTTGCTATGGGTAACTGATGTGTATGAGCCTCTATTCCCCGGCCTCCCTCTCATCAACTCTTCCCACGAATCCTCCACCGGCGTCATAGACATGAAATACGAGAGCCGAGAATGAATGGGCCTTTAAGGTCTGTGACATCACCCCCCCCCACCCCCTCCCGGCAGACTACATTTCCCAGCCTGCCTTGCAGCAGTCCGGGGAGGCTGTGCTGTAATGCAGCTGTCAGGTTGCTGCAGACATGATGCTGAGTGAGAAATCACCGGGTACCATCGGAGGATAGTCTTCACGTCATCTCCATCCGCTGACAGAATGATCTCCACCTCCTGGAGTTTGATGAGCTCCATCCTCTGAAGTTAGGTGATCTCCATCCTCAGGAATTAGATGGTCTCCATCCTCTGGAATTAGATGGTCTCCATCCTCTGAAGTTAGATGATCCCCATCCTCGGGAATCAGATGATCCCATCCATTGGAGTTTGATGATCCCATCCATTGGAGTTTGATGATCTCCATATTCTGGAATTAGATGATCCCTATCCTCAAGAGTTCGATGATCTCCATCCTCGGGAATTAGATGATCTCCATCCTCTGGAATTAGATGATCCCTATCCTCAAGAGTTCGATGATCTCCATCCTCTTGAGTTTCATGACCCTCATCCTCTGAAGTTTGATGATCTCCATTGTCTGAAGTTAGATGATCTCCATCCTCTGGAATTAGATGATCCCATCCATTGGAGTTTGATGCTCCCCATTCTCTGGAATTAGATGATCCCTACCCTCGAGAATTAGATGATCTTCATCCATTGGAGTTTGATGCTCCTCATCCTTTTGGCATTAGATGATTCCCATCCTCTGGCATTAGATGCTCCTCATCCTCTGGAATTAGATGATCCCATCCATTGGAGTTTGATGATCCCCATCCTCTGGCATTAGATGATCCCCATCCTCTGGCATTAGATGATCCCATCCCCTGAAGTTTGATGACCTCCATCCTCTGGCATTAGATGCTCCCCATCCTCTGGAATTAGATGATCCCCATCCTCTGGCATTAGATGATCCCCATCCTCTGGCATTAGATGATCCCATCCACTGAAGTTTGATGACCTCCATCCTCTGGCATTAGATGATCCCATCCTCTGGCATTAGATGATCCCCATCCTCTGGCATTAGATGATCCCCATCCTCTGGCATTAGATGATCCCCATCCTCTGGCATTAGATGATCCCCATCCTCTGGCATTAGATGCTCCCCATCCTCTGGAATTAGATGATCCCCATCCTCTGGCATTAGATGCTCCCCATCCTCTGGCATTAGATGCTCCCCATCCTCTGGCATTAGATGATCCCCATCCTCTGGCATTAGATGATCCCCATCCTCTGGCATTAGATGATCCCCATCCCCCGAAGTTTGATGACCTCCATCCTCTGGAAGAAGACGGATATTTCAACTCTCTCCCAAGTCATCAGTTTTACCCTTCCCAAGCCTCCTGGCTGAAGCCAAACTGGAGCTCCCTCGCTTGCTGCAGCTCCATGTTGAACCCCCACTTCGGACTGGAGCTCCAGAACCTCCTGAGATAGATGGTCGACGGTCTCTTGAGCAGAAAGGGTCCCAGGACCACCATGGAGGGCCGTGTGCTGGAGAACCCTTCTATATGGAGATGTCATGGAGGTCGATAGCAAAGACAAAAGGTCAGACAATTCCACAATTTTCCGTAGAGGACACTTCCAAGCCCTCCTTATCTGATCACACATGTCACCCCCACATGGGTATCTCCCCGTCATCCTCATAGGACCATCAAACTTCTCACCCTCCAGAGCTTCACATTCCACCATCATCCATGGACCTTCCATCTCTCCATCTCTTCCATCGTGATTTGTACCTCCTCTGTGTCTTATCCACGTCTCTTCTTGTCCCGCCGTCTAGGCTGCCATCTTCCATCCTTGCCAAGCTTGGAGAACCTGACCTCTTCTTCTCTTGGTTGGTGGAGTGAGCCAGACGTACAGAAGGAGGCTGATGTTGTTCCAGTAATGAGGTTTGTTGAGGACTTTGGTGGACCAGCCGGTGAGAAGAGTCCTTAGACGTCTCACCATGTAGAATGGTGGCAATCCGGCGATGGCTCCCATTTCCCGGTAGAGTGTATTGGCTGCCAAGGCGTAGCTCTGCCAATACTGGACTGTGAGCTGATGCCCACCTGTCCACCACTGATAATCGCCATCCATCGTGTCCTGACTGGGCCTCGGAAATTGGTTATGGACAGTCCTCCCCCCCCCCCCCCCTCGGCTGACTGTTTGTTTTTTTCATGCTGGTGCTAAATTTCCATTAAATGGAAGCGCTTAAATATTTATAATCCTGTTTGTGGACTGAGAATGCGATGACTCTCCTCGTAAACACCCACTGAGGGTTAAATCCACATCCCCCCCCACCGGGGATTGTGCGCTGAGGATGTAACCAGACATCTGAGGTTTGATGTGAACCCCCCCCCCCCTCCCTGTTATGCTGGATTGGGGGTCTCTTCCAGATGAACACTACTCTTGGAGTCCGATCCTGGCCTCCTGGGTTCTCCACCCTCGCTATGCCCTCCCCGTCAGATTCCAGCTTTTCGCTGACCGGCCGGACGTCCCGCAGTCTGTCCCAGCTGAGGATCCACCGGGCCTGGTCACATGTCCTGCTGGCCTTGGGCTTCGTCCAGGTCATTCTCGGGGTGCTGATTGTCACGTTCAGTCTGGTCACCGCTTCCATCACTCCAAACCTGAAGATCAAACATTCGTGTCCTTCGTGGGCCGGATTCTCCGTAAGTAGCAATGGCGGCTTATGTTGGGGGGGGGGGGGGGGTCATTGGGGGAGGGGGGGGTTACTAATGTCTCCATACACTTGTTGGCATCTTCTGCTGGTAGGAATCCATTTTTTATTTGGAAACCAAATTTAATTTGTAGTCTTCACAATCCCCCCCAATCCTGTCGGTCTCCTCATTGCCACTTCCACGGGACAACCTCTGGATGTAGAAGACGGAGAACTTCAGAATTTAGCCTTCAAAAAATCACTAAAAGCCTAAAGACATAATAAGACCTACAAAGACCTGAGATTGAGTGAGGCAATTCATCGCAACCAACCAGAAAGATGGCGGCTAACTGGTTGCTATGGGTTACTACGCTCACCACGGTGCTGACTGTGTCATAGACAACCTGTGGAGGAGCTCCGACCCACCCTTAACCCGTCCTGCATAGTCTGTGTTGGACTGGACTCGTTGGTTGAGGGGATCAGAACAGAACAAGTAATAGAGGTAAAGGCATCACCGATAACAAAGATGGAGCATTAGACGATCGGTCTCGGTACCAACCGAAATTCAGACAAAATCTTCGTGATTCGGAGATTTGGATTTATCAGAATCTCCAAATCACAATAGTAACGAATTGCAACCAATCCAAAAAAAAAAATTATAACAAATTGAATTATCCAAATTCGAATTAGAAAATTCATTTAAATTAGAAAAAAAAATCAAAAATAAATTTGAATTGAAATTGAAATAATATGAGGATTCAATAGAAAATAAAAGAATAGAATAGAAAATAGAAAAAAAGGAAATAATAAAAAAAAAAAAAGAATAAAAAAAAAAAAAAAAATAATAGAAAAAAAAAAAAAAAAAAAAAATTAAAAAAAAAAAAAAAAAAAAAAAAAAAAAAAAAAAAAAAAAAAAAAAAAAAAAAAAAAAAAAAAAAAAAAAAAAAAAAAAAAAAAAAAAAAAAAAAAAAAAAAAAAAAAAAAAAAAAAAAAAAAAAAAAAAAAAAAAAAAAAAAAAAAAAAAAAAAAAAAAAATGAAAAAAAAAAAAAAAAAAAAAAAAAAAAAAAAAAAAAAAAAAAAAAAAAAAAAAAAAAAAAAAAAAAAAAAAAAAAAAAAAAAAAAAAAAAAAAAAAAAAAAAAAAAAAAAAAAAAAAAAAAAAAAAAAAAAAAAAAAAAAAAATAAAAAAAAAAAAAAAAAAAAAAAAAAAAAAAAAAAAAAAAAAAAAAAAAAAAAAAAAAAAAAAAAAAAAAAAAAAAAATTAAAAAAAAAAAAAAAAAAAAAAAAAAAAAAAAAAAAAAAAAAAAAAAAAAAAAAAAAAAAAAAAAAAAAAAAAAAAAAAAAAAAAAAAAAAAAAAAAAAAAAAAAAAAAAAAAAAAAAAAAAAAAAAAAAAAAAAAAAAAAAAAAAAAAAAAAAAAAAAAAAAAAAAAAAAAAAAAAAAAAAAAAAAAAAAAAAAAAAAAAAAAAAAAAAAAAAAAAAAAAAAAAAAAAAAAAAAAAAAAAAAAAAAAAAAAAAAAAAAAAAAAAAATAAAAAAAAAAAAAAAAAAAAAAAAAAAAAAAAAAAAAAAAAAAAAAAAAAAAAAAAAAAAAAAAAAAAAAAAAAAAAAAAAAAAAAAAAAAAAAAAAAAATAAAAAAAAAAAAAAAAAAAAAAAAAAAAAAAAAAAAAAAAAAAAAAAAAAAAAAAAAAAAAAAAAAAAAAAAAAATAAAAAAAAAAAAAAAAAAAAAAAAAAAAAAAAAAAAAAAAAAAAAAAAAAAAAAAAAAAAAAAAAAAAAAAAAAAAAAAAAAAAAAAAAAAAAAAAAAAAAAAAAAAAAAAAAAAAAAAAAAAAAAAAAAAAAAAAAAAAAAAAAAAAAAAAAAAAAAAAAAAAAAAAAAAAAAAAAAAAAAAAAAAAAAAAAAAAAAAAAAAAAAAAAAAAAAAAAAAAAAAAAAAAAAAAAAAAAAAAAAAAAAAAAAAAAAAAAAAAAAAAAAAAAAAATAAAAAAAAAAAAAAAAAAAAAAAAAAAATAAAAAAAATAAAAAAAAAAAAAAAAAAAAAAAAAAAATAAAAAAAAAAAAAAAAAAAAAAAAAAAAAAAAAAAAAAAAAAAAAAAAAAAAAAAAAAAAAAAAAAAAAAAATAAAAAAAAAAAAAAAAAAAAAAAAAAAAAAAAAAAAAAAAAAAAAAAAAAATAAAAAAAAAAAAAAAAAAAAAAAAAAAAAAAAAAAAAAAAAAAAAAAAAAAAAAAAAAAAAAAAAAAAAAAAAAAAAAAAAAAAAAAAAAAAAAAAAAAAAAAAAAAAAAAAAAAAAAAAAAAAAAAAAAAAAAAAAAAAAAAAAAAAAAAAAAAAAAAAAAAAAAAAAAATAAAAAAAAAAAAAAAAAAAAAAAAAAAAAAAAAAAAAAAAAAAAAAAAAAAAAAAAAAAAAAAAAAAAAAAAAAAAAAAAAAAAAAAAAAAAAAAAAAAAAAAAAATTAAAAAAAAAAAAAAAAAATAAAAAAAAAAAAAAAAAAAAAAAAAAAAAAAAAAAAAAAAAAAAAAAAAAAAAAAAAAAAAAAAAAAAAAAAAAAAAAAAAAAAAAAAAAAAAAAAAAAAATAAAAAAAAAAAAAAAAAATAAAAAAAAAAAAAAAAAAAAAAAAAAAAAAAAAAAAAAAAAAAGATTGCGAATATATTGTAGAACGTTTTAAGACCTTTATTGGATCCATCGGCTGGTTTAGTGAAGGCCACAAATAATTGGTACCTCTTGGTGACGTTGAAGTTTAGTGATGTAGACAAACCACGGAATCTCTGCGCTGTGTCCAGTCCATCATTCCAAACCGGGGCTCACCTGTGGTCTCCTCAGGATAAGGCTGACCACAAGGGGTCGTACTACTAAAAGCCGGTATTGGTGATTTTATTGGCTCCAACCTACTGGGGCTGTTTGTGGTCCTGAGAATGTCTTCTGTGTCCAGTAGGCAGGATGGATGATGTTGGCACAGAGTGAGCTCAGCTTGATGATTGATGTGCCAAAGTTGGGAAAATTTAAAAAATGTAGTAAATCTGATTTCATGTCTTTCTTCATCTCTTCCACCTTCCATCTCTCACCTCCTGGTTTCCCACACTCATCCACGATGGCTACCTACCTAATCGTTCCTTCTATCCTTTCCACGATGGCTACCTACCTAATCGTTCCTTCTCTCCTTTCCATGATGGCTACCCACCTAATCGTTCCTTCTATCCTTTCCACGATGGCTACCCATCTAATCGTTCCTTCTCTCCTTTCCATGATGGCTACCCACCTAATCGTTCCTTCTATCCTTCCCACGATGGCTACCTACCTAATCGTTCCTTCTATCCTTTCCACGATGGCTACCCATCTAATCGTTCCTTCTCTCCTTTCCACGATGGCTACCTACCTAATCGTTCCTTCTATCCTTTCCACGATGGCTACCCATCTAATCGTTCCTTCTCTCCTTTCCACGATGGCTACCTACCTAATCGTTCCTTCTATCCTTTCCACGATGGCTACCTACCTAATCGTTCCTTCTATCCTTTCCACGATGGCTACCTACCCAATCGTTCCTTCTCTCCTTTCCATGATGGCTACCCACCTAATCGTTCCTTCTCTCCTTTCCATGATGGTTACCCACCCAATCGTTCCTTCTCTCCTTTCCATGATGGCTGCCCACCTAATCGTTCCTTCTCTCCTTTCCATGATGGCTACCCACCTAATCGTTCCTTCTATCCTTTCCACGATGGCTACCCATCTAATCGTTCCTTCTCTCCTTTCCATGATGGCTACCCACCTAATCGTTCCTTCTATCCTTCCCACGATGGCTACCTACCTAATCGTTCCTTCTATCCTTTCCACGATGGCTACCCATCTAATCGTTCCTTCTCTCCTTTCCACGATGGCTACCTACCTAATCGTTCCTTCTATCCTTTCCACGATGGCTACCCATCTAATCGTTCCTTCTCTCCTTTCCACGATGGCTACCTACCTAATCGTTCCTTCTATCCTTTCCACGATGGCTACCTACCTAATCGTTCCTTCTATCCTTTCCACGATGGCTACCTACCCAATCGTTCCTTCTCTCCTTTCCATGATGGCTACCCACCTAATCGTTCCTTCTCTCCTTTCCATGATGGTTACCCACCCAATCGTTCCTTCTCTCCTTTCCATGATGGCTGCCCACCTAATCGTTCCTTCTCTCCTTTCCATGATGGTTACCCACCCAATCGTTCCTTCTCTCCTTTCCATGATGGCTACCTACCTAATCGTTCCTTCTATCCTTTCCACGATGGCTACCCATCTAATCGTTCCTTCTCTCCTTTCCATGATGGCTACCCACCTAATCGTTCCTTCTCTCCTTTCCATGATGGTTACCCACCCAATCGTTCCTTCTCTCCTTTCCATGATGGTTACCCACCTAATCGTTCCTTCTATCCTTTCCATAATGGCTACCCACCTAATTGTTCCTTCTATCCTTTCCATGATGGCTGCCCACCTAATTGTTCCTTCTACCCTTTCCATGATGGCTGCCCACCTAATTGTTCCTTCTACCCTTTCCATGATGGCTACCCACCTAATCGTTCCTTCTCTCCTTTCCATGATGGCTGCCCACCTAATCGTTCCTTCTCTCCTTTCCATGATGGCTACCCACCCAAATGTTCCTTCTATCCTTCCCATGATGGCTACCCACCTAATTGTTCCTTCTATCCTTTCCATGATGGCTACCCACCTAATTGTTCCTTCTACCCTTTCCATGATGGCTGCCCACCTAATTGTTCCTTCTACCCTTTCCATGATGGCTACCCACCTAATCGTTCCTTCTCTCCTTTCCACGATGGCTACCCACCTAATCGTTCCTTCTCTCCTTTCCACGATGGCTACCCACCTAATCGTTCCTTCTCTCCTTTCCACGATGGCTACCCACCTAATCGTTCCTTCTCTCCTTTGCATGATGGCTACCCACCTAATCGTTCCTTCTCTCCTTTGCATGATGGCTACCCACCTAATCGTTCCTTCTCTCCTTTCCATGATGGCTGCCCACCTAATTGTTCCTTCTCTCCTTTCCATAATGGCTACCCACCCAAATGTTCCTTCTCTCCTTTCCATAATGGCTACCCACCTAATCGTTCCTTCTCTCCTTTCCATAATGGCTACCCACCTAATCGTTCCTTCTCTCCTTTCCATAATGGCTACCCACCCAATTGTTCCTTCTCTCCTTTCCATAATGGCTACCCACCCAAATGTTCCTTCTCTCCTTTCCATAATGGCTACCCACCTAATCGTTCCTTCTCTCCTTTCCATAATGGCTACCCACCTAATTGTTCCTTCTCTCCTTTCCATAATGGCTACCCACCCAATCGTTCCTTCTATCCTTTCCATGATGTCTACCCACCTAATCGTTCCTTCTATCCTTTCCATGATGGCTACCTACCTAATTGTTCCTTCTCTCCTTTCCATAATGGCTACCCACCTAATCGTTCCTTCTCTCCTTTCCATAATGGCTACCCACCTAATTGTTTCTTCTCTCCTTTCCATAATGGCTACCCACCTAATCGTTCCTTCTCTCCTTTCCATGATGGCTGCCCACCTAATTGTTCCTTCTCTCCTTTCCATGATGGCTACCCACCTAATCGTTCCTTCTCTCCTTTCCATAATGGCTACCCACCTAATCGTTCCTTCTCTCCTTTCCATGATGGCTGCCCACCTAATTGTTCCTTCTCTCCTTTCCATAATGGCTACCTACCTAATCGTTCCTTCTCTCCTTTCCATAATGGCTACCCACCTAATCGTTCCTTCTCTCCTTTCCATGATATCTACCCACCTAATCGTTCCTTCTCTCCTTTCCATGATGGCTGCCCACCTAATTGTTCCTTCTCTCCTTTCCATAATGGCTACCCACCTAATCGTTCCTTCTCTCCTTTCCATGATGGCTACCCACCCAATTGTTCCTTCTCTCCTTTCCATAATGGCTACCTACCTAATCGTTCCTTCTCTCCTTTCCATAATGGCTACCCACCTAATTGTTCCTTCTATCCTTTCCATGATGGCTACCCACCTAATCGTTCCTTCTATCCTTTCCATGATGGCTACCCACCTAATCGTTCCTTCTACCCTTACCATGATGGCTACCCACCTAATCGTTCCTTCTACCCTTTCCATGATGGCTACCCACCTAATTGTTCCTTCTCTCCTTTCCATGATGGCTACCCACCTAATCGTTCCTTCTACCCTTACCATGATGGCTACCCACCTAATCGTTCCTTCTACCCTTTCCATGGTGGCTACCCACCTAATTGTTCCTTCTCTCCTTTCCATGATGGCTACCCACCTAATCGTTCCTTCTACCCTTTCCATGATGGCTGCCCACCTAATTGTTCCTTCTACCCTTTCCATGATGGCTACCCACCTAATCGTTCCTTCTACCCTTTCCATGATGGCTACCCACCTAATTGTTCCTTCTCTCCTTTCCATGATGGCTACCCACCTAATCGTTCCTTCTACCCTTTCCATGATGGCTACCCACCTAATTGTTCCTTCTCTCCTTTCCATGATGGCTACCCACCTAATTGTTCCTTCTACCCTTTCCATGATGGCTGCCCACCTCACTGTTCCCTCTACCCTTTCCATGATGGCTACCCACCTAATTGTTCCTTCTATCTGTGTTTTGGCTTGTTTGACCCTTTTCTAATTCTCCTCCATCAATTTTACCCCATATGATCCCCCCAACTAATCCAACCACCGCCCATCTTCTCATCCCTTTACCCATCCTCTGCTGGTTTCCTTGTTAATGGCTTCCCTCACTCATCTATTCCTCATTCCCTTCAATTCCACCAACCTTTCAACTAAATTCCCCCTGATTTGTATCCCTCCTACTGCCTTTCCCCGACTTTCCCTCCAAACCCCCGCACTGGTTGTGCCCTCTTCTCCCACTCAGCTGGCAATTTCAGGCCTCATTGGCTGCATCTCATGGAAGAAGCCCTTCACACTGATGGTGAGTACTCGGGGTGGGGAGGAGGTGGATGTTGTATGGATGAGTATTGGGGGGTCTCATGTTGATGGTCAGTAGGGGGGGTATTACAGGCTGTAGGGCAGGTGGAAAAAGTAGAATTTCCATGGAGGGGAGCCTCAGCAGAGGTGTCACTCAATGATGGGAAAGTCCCTGCTGATGAATTCTGTACATTGGGGGGGATTCTGTGAAGGTTATGGGGGGGGGGGGAAGGAAGAGGAGAAATCTCTACTGGAGGCAGATATTTTTAAGGATGGCCTAAACCAATGATCTCCAAACTGCGGCCCAGGGGCCGGAAGTGGCCCTTTACTTGCTTTTAACCAGCCCTTGGAGTACTATTCCTCCCACTGACACCAACAACTGGGCACGTGTCCTCTTATGGACATCAACAATTGGGCATATGTCCTTCCAGTGACACTAATAAAGGGGCAATTCTTCTTCCCACTTACAACAATGATGGGGCACTATTCCTTCCACTGACACCAACAGTTGGGCACGTTTCCTCCTATTGACACCAATGAAGGGACACAATTCCTCCTAATGACACCAACAATGGGGTACAATTCTTCCCACTTACACCAATGATGAGGCACTATTCCTCCCACTGACACCAACAATTGGGCATATGTTCTTCCAATGACACCAATGAAGGGGCACAATTCCTCCCACTTACACCAACGATGGGGCATTATTACTTCCACTGACACCAACAGTTGGGCATGTGTCCTCCTATTGACACCAATGAAAGGGCACAATTCCTCCTAATGACACCAACAATTGGGTACAATTCTTCCCACTTACACCAATGATGGGGCACTATTCCTCCCACTGATACCAATGATTGGGCACTATTCCTCCCACTACTATTCCTCCCACTGATACCAATGATTGGGCACTATTCCTCCCACTACTATTTCTCCACTGATACCAACTATGAGGCACTATTCCATCCCACTGACACCTACGATGAGGCACTATTCCATCCCACTGACACCAACGATGGGACACTATTCCTCCCACTGACACCAACGATGAGGCACTATTCCTCCCACTGACACCAACGATGAGGCATTGTCTACAACCAATGACGCCAGGACATTTTCTACTCCCACTGGCCTCAGTTCAGCCCCCACAGAGTCTGAGGGACAGTATACTGGCCCTTTGTTTTGAAAGTTTGGAGACCCCTGCACTAAACCTTCCAGAAGATTTTCTACCATTTTATTGCATCACAAGAAGGGAACTGAGCTGCAGAGGTCTGAGGAAGGTGGAATTTTGAGTTCAGACAATGGCCCCATTTGGAAGAACTTGTACGGAGGTTAGAATGCCCGCATACTCCATCATTTGCTCAGATCCAAGTGAGGACGTTGTGTTTTCAGGCTCCTTCCACAATCTTGTCCCTTTATGACAGAACACGGACAGAGTATCCATACACAGGGATCAGAGGGGGTGCTGGGGGTGTAGTTCAGCAGCAGGAGAGTTTGGGGTTCAGTCCCTGTATGGGTCTCAGGTATGTCCCATGATTCTGGGTGCGTCCAGCTATACTCAGTACTGATGTATGTGTTGCAGGTCACAGTGTTCACCTTGCTGAGCGCCCTGAGTGTCATGCTGTGCCTTGCAGGGTCAATCCTGTCCTGCCAGAATGGGCAGCTGGTGAAATCCTTCAACTCTTGTAAGAAGGTAAGTGTGCACCAATGTGGTGGTGGTGCCCGGCACCCCCTCACACTCACCTGACCCTGATCTGTCTCCCACCTACAGGAGAACAATTGGTGTATCTGCTGCCATCCCACTATCCATCCGGAGGCGCCATCTGACTGTGGGGAACTGGAGAAACTCACCCTGTACCCCAATCACCAATGTGACAGCATCCGCACCGCACTGAAGGTGACTTACCTTCATTTTGGCATGCTGGTGTACCTGGTGGGAGAAGTGGGGCAAATAGAATTAAAGGTGGAGGCTGAATGTGTGTTGAAGAGAAATAAGGATAAGTGGTAGGGGATGGGGGGGGGGACCAGTAGAGGATGGAGGTAGATAATGGATGATGGGAAGATGATGGGAAGATGATGGAGGATGTAGGTGGTGTGGGATGAGGACAGGATGAAGGAAGGTGGTGAAGAAATGGGAAAGGGTGAAGGTAGATGGTGGGGATGGAGAGAGGATAGAGGTAGGTGGTGTGGGATGGAAAGAGGATGGAGGAAGGTGGTGGATGATGAGGAGAAGCTGGAGGTAAGTGGTGTGGAATGGAGAGATGATGGAGGAAGGTGGTGGATGATGGGGAGAGGATGGAGGTAAGTGGTGAGGATGGTAGAGGATAGAGGTAAGTGGTGTGGAATGGAGAGATGATGGAGGAAGGTGGTGGATGATGGGGAGAGGATGGAGGTAAGTGGTGAGGATGGTAGAGGATAGAGGTAAGTGGTGTGGAATGGAGAGATGATGGAGGAAGGTGGTGGATGATGGGGAGAGGATGGAGGTAAGTGGTGAGGATGGTAGAGGATAGAGGTAGGTGGTGTGGGACGGCGAGAGCATGGAGGTAGGTGCTGGATTATGGGGAGAGGATGGAGGTAGGTGGTGTGGAACGAGGATAGAATAGATGTAGGTGGTGGGAAATGGTAAAAGGCAGGATGTAGGTGCTGGAAATGGGGAGAGGATAGGATTAGGTGGTGGTGGGGGGGGTAGGTTGTAGGTAGGTTGTGGGGGGATTGGGAGAGGATGAAGGTAGGTGGTGGGGATAAGATACAGGTAGGTGCTGTGGATAAAGGTAGGTAGTGGAGAATGTGAAGAGAATGAGGGTTCATGGTTGGCAATGAAAAGATGAAAGAGAGAGGCTTTAATAGAAGATTGGGATAGAATTGAGGTAGGTGGGGAGGGTTGGGAAGAGAATGGAGATAGGGGTATTGGGAGAGGATAAAGGGAGGTGATGGGGAAAGGAGGTAGGTGGGGAATAGGAAGAAGATGGAGGTAGGTTGTGGGGATAGGGGAGGATGGAGATAGGTGGTATTGGGAAATTGGGAGAGGATGGAAGTAGGTGGTGGGAATGAGAGAGGATGGAGGTAGGTGGTGGGAATGAGAGAGGATGGAGGTAGGTGGTGGGAATGAGAGAGGACGGAGGTAGGTGGTGGGAATGAGAGAGGACGGAGTTAGGTGGTATTGTGAGAGGATGGAAGTAGGTGATGGAGAAAGGATGGGGATGGGTGTGACAGAATGGGAAGAAGATGGAGGTAGGTGGTGGGCATAGGGGAGGATGAAGATAGGTGGTAAGAGATAGGGAGAGGATGGAAGTAGGTGGTGGGAATGAGAGAGGATGGAGGTAGGTGGTGGGAATGAGAGAGGACGGAGTTAGGTGATATTGTGAGAGGATGGAAGTAGGTGATGGAGTGTGACAGAATGGGGATGGGTGTGACAGAATGGGAAGAAGATGGAGGTAGGTGGTAGGGATAGGGGAGGATGGAGATAAGTGGTAAGAGATGGGGATAGGATGGCAGTAGGTGGTGGGAATGAGAGAGGATGGAGGTAGGTGGTGGGAATGAGAGAGGATGGAGGTAGGTGGTGGGAATGAGAGAGGACGGAGGTAGAGGATTGTGAGAGGATGGAAGTAGGTGATGGAGAAAGGATGGGGATGGGTGTGACAGAATGGGAAGAAGATGGAGGTAGGTGGTGGGCATATGGGAGGATGAAGATAGGTGGTAAGAGATGGGGATAGGATAGAGGTAGGTGGGTGAAGGGAGATCATATTGAAGTTGAGGACACGGGGGCAGAGAATTAGGGTGGGGAGGGCAGTCGGATGGCACTGGGGTACTTCTCCTCTGATAGGGACAGTCAGGGTGGTGCCAGGATTCTAGTATAGTTCCGGGATGATGGGTTTGTATTATTCTGGCATCTCCTTGGTGGGTGGGCTCCCCCCAGTCAGTCAACTGTCAGTTCTGATGTCATACAGTGCCAGTCAGGGAGTCCTGAGTCCACAGATGGCAGAAATATGGGTGTTGTATTCATCTATCCTCTGTATTCTCACCCAGTTTCTGTATTTTCCTCTATATTTGGGAACTCCCCCATCACATTGCGTGCAACCGGGTCTCAGCCTCTTACTCTCGGTGAGTTGCCCGTGGCGGTATGTTCCTCTCACTTACACTTCTCTGTGTGTTTGTAGGATCTCTTGTTTAGTGTTTGTGGCCTCACCATCTTCTCCACCATTATCTGCACCCTCTCCGCTGTCATCTGCTGCGTTCAGATTTTCTCATTGGATGTCATCCATGTTGTAAGTCCCATACCATGTGTGCACACATCCACCTTCCATCATGGTTACCTTTCTCCAGACCACCCACTCAAATAATGGTTTCCCTTTCTCACAGCTGGCGCCCCACCGATCCACATCCATCCACCTGGAGTGTTTCTCCCCCCAGGACACCATCCTGCAGAGCATGATTGAATGCGAGGAGTTCATTCCTCCAGTGCCACCTCCACCATATTACCCTCCGGAATACACGTGCAGCTCCGAGACTGACGCACAGAGGTAAGTGACCCCGGCTGGTTTCTAGATCGGTGGACCCTCTTGGTTGTGTGTGAAGACGAATTTCAGAATCTTTGGTGTAGTATATGAGGGCCTCCTCAGTCCTCCCATATATCTTCTCATTAGGCCTCAGCTTGGACTTCTCTTCTACTCCCCATTGTGTCAATCTTCGCTCACATCTCACATCGCCACCCATGTGTCACCGTATCCCGTTATAGTAGTTTGGATGTGACATTGGAGGTCTTAATACCAAGCCGACCATCCTGAATATCACACGGAACCAACCAATGAGACGCTGATAAAGGCCCCATGAAGATGTCTCCACAGAACCTTTTTTCGAGTCTGGTCACGTCTGATATTTGAAATACGAGTGAATGTTGGTGTGTTGGGTCACCCGGTGAATTCTTTCATCTTTAGAAACCCAGTATTGAGATTTTCCACCAGAGCCCTGACCCCAGTGAAGTCCCCCAGGTGGGTTGGAGATGTCATTGCTGGAGCCACCAATGGGTGATTTAGCTCACCAGCATCCACCTATAATCAAACTATTTGTTTTGGAAACTTGATACTTTAATTCAGACAGCTGTGGAAATCTCTGAAAGAACGCATCAAATGCCCTTCTCTATGTCTTTCCAGCATCACGTACAATGGCTCGATGGACAGCCCCATCCCGCTCTACCCCACAGACTTCCCACCCTCCTATGAAAGTGTTATGGGGCTTCGGGAGGACAGCCAGGTAAGAACTCGGCACTCGTCTTCTGATCCGCAAAGCTGTCAGTTTGGTGAAATTAACTGGACTCTTTCGTTGTTTACAGGCCACTCTGTATGATGCCCAGGCCCACCAGAATTCCAGCCACAGTGCGTCTGACCAGAGGGACTCCACTGTACACGACGGGAATGGTGAGAGGGCAAACTAGATTATGCAGTAATGGTGGAATGATGGAGATAGTAGACTAGGTTTGGTGGGATGGTGGAGATAGTAGACTAGGTTTGGTGGGATGGTGGAGATAGTAGACTAGGTTTGGTGGGATGGTGGAGATAGTAGACTAGGTTTGGTGGGATGGTGGAGATAGTAGACTAGGTTTGGTGGGATGGTGGAGATAGTAGACTAGGTTTGGTGGGATGGTGGAGATAGTAGACTAGGTTTGGTGGATCGATGGAGATAGTAGACTAGGTTTGGTGGGATGGTGGAGATAGTAGACTAGGTTTGGTGGGATGGTGGAGATAGTAGACTAGGTTTGGTGGATCGATGAAGATAGTAGACTAGGTTTGGTGGAATGGTGGAGATAGTAGACTAGGTTTGGTGGGATGGTGGAGATAGTAGACTAGGTTTGGTGGAATGATGGAGATAGTAGACTAGGTTTGGTGGAATGATGGAGATAGTAGACTAGGTTTGGTGGAATGATGGAGATAGTAGACTAGGTTTGGTGGAATGATGGAGATAGTAGACTAGGTTTGGTGGAATGATGGAGATAGTAGACTAGGTTTGGTGGGATGGCAGAGATAGTAGACTAGGTTTGGTGGAATGATGGAGATAGTAGACTAGGTTTGGTGGGATGGCGGAGATAGTAGACTAGGTTTAGTGGTTAGGGTGAGATGGTGGAGATAGAAGACTAGGCTTAGCAGTAATCGTGGTATGGTGGAAATAGTAGACTGGCTTTAGTGGTAATGGTGGGATAGTGGAGATAGTAGACTAGGTTTAGTTGTATAATGGAGATAGTAGACTAGGTTTGGTGGGATGGTGGACATAGTAGACTAGGTTTAGTGATAATAGTGGGATGGTGGAGATAGTAGACTAGGTTTAGTGATAATAGTGGGATGGTGGAGATAGTAGACTAGGTTTAGTGATAATAGTGGGATGGTGGAGATAGTAGACTAGGTTTGATGAACTGATGGTGATAGTAGACTAGGTTTAGTGGGATGGCAGAGATAGTAGACTATCTTTGGTGGGATGGTGGAGAAGAGATAGTAGACAAGGTTTAGTAGTAATGGTGAGATGGTGAAGACAATAAACTAGGTTTAGTGGTGATGATGAGATGGTGGAAACAGTGGACTAAGTTTAGTGGTGATGATGAGATGGTGGAGATAGTGGAATAGGTTAAGTGGTAATGGTGAGATTGTGGAGATAGACTAGGTTTAGTGGTGATCATGAGATCGTGGAGATAGTAGATTAGCTTTAATGATAATATTGAGATGATGTAGAGCCGCCTTTCTCCACCTTTTTAACCCTTGAAGTAACTTTCCGGTCTCAGGGAACCCTCTGCTCAGAATTACTATATCTACAACCCATGATACATTGTGTGATAGTCAGTGGGAAGAAGGCTCCTTACAGTTGTGGTGATTGGGAAGAATTACCCCCTTACAGCAATCTGAACTTATCTGAGAGGCAGAAATTGCTCAAGGGACACCTAGAAACCTCTGGAGGAACCCTAGTTGAGATACCCTTATGTAGAGAGTAGACTAGATTTAGAAGTAAATCAAGTAATAGTGAGATGGTGGAGATAGGTGACTAGATTTAGCAGTTATGGTGGGATGGTGGAAATAGGTGACTAGGTTTAGTGGCAATGGTGGGATGGTGGAGATAGTAGACAAGATTTAGCAGTAAGGATGGGATGGTGGAAATAGTAGACTAGGTTTAGTGGTAATGGTGAGATGGTGAAGATAGTAGACTAGGTTTAGTGGCAATGGTGAGATGGTGAAGATAGTAGACTAGGTTTAGTGGCAATGGTGAGATGGTGAAGATAGTAGACTAGGTTTAGTGGCAATGGTGGGATGGTGGAGATAGTAGACTAGGTTTAGTGGTAATGGTGAGATGGTGAAGATAGTAGACTAGGTTTAGTGGCGATGGTGGAGATAGTAGACTAGGTTTAGTGGTAATGGTGAGATGGTAAAGATAGTAGACTAGGTTTAGTGGCAATGGTGGGATGGTGGAGATAGTAGACTAGGTTTAGTGGTAATGGTGGGATGGTGGAGATAGTAGACTAGGTTTAGTAGTAATGGTGGGATGGTGAAGATAGTAGACTAGGTTTAGTGGTAATGGTGAGATGGTGAAGATAGTAGACTAGGTTTAGTGGCAATGGTGGGATGGTGGAGATAGTAGACTAGGTTTAGTGGCAATGGTGGGATGGTGGAGATAGTAGACTAGGTTTAGTGGCAATGGTGAGATGGTGAAGATAGTAGACTAGGTTTAGTGGTAATGGTGGGATGGTGAAGATAGTAGACTAGATTTAGCAGTAAGGGTGGGATGGTGGAGATAGCAGACTAGATTTAGCAGTTATGGTGGAGATAGTAGACTAGGTTTAGTGGCAATGGTGGGATGGTGGAGATAGTAGACTAGGTTTAGTGGCAATGGTGTGATGGTGGAGATAATAGACAAGATTTAGCAGTAAGGATGGGATCGTGAAGGTGATAGACTAAGTTTAGTCAGAAAGGTGGGTTGATGAAGGTGCAAGGGAGGAGTAGTGATGGTGGTTAGCTGGTGGACTCGTCACCCAGTGTCTACTGAGATTCAGTCCTAGTGTTCCCTTTACTCTGTGCCTCACCTGTGTTGGATGATGGTGGTTCTTCTCTTTAGTTTTTGCAGAGGACAGCAGCCCTTCGGAAGATTCCGTCTTGCTGGATGTCCAGGGTTCGGTGCGGTCCGTGGATTACGTCTTATATCGCTCCATTCAGCGTAGCCGGGCTGACTACTGTCTGAGCGTGGACTGCGGTCAGTGTGGACACCACCAGCAGAGCCCCACCCTCAGCCTGCAGGGGCCATTTGAAGAGATGTCAGTTCCCCAGATTAAAGGAGGGCGCTCTTTCTCCTGTTCCACACCCAGCTCTTGCCAGGACCCTCCGCCCACTGTAGGAAGTGGCACCACACATAGCTGTAACCGGCTGGAGAGTATGGGGACTTTGGACGGTCCGTGTTTCCCTGAGCTGCGAGTAAAGGGTAAAGTCCCTCGTGCACGAGAGCTAAGCCGAAGCTCAGGGTGTTCCCTCCACCACTCCTCTCCCTGCCAGACTCCGGACTGCCCCCACCGCCGATACAGCGAGAACACGCGGCCTAAAGCATTGTGCACCAATCCGGTGCCTCGATTTGTAGTCCGTTCACACAGCGACCCTGGTATCTCCTCCATCTTCCAGACAGGTGAGTGACAACTGTATGTAGTCTCTATCCTTTTACATTGCTGCCAGGAATCTCCGCATTCCGGGGGAGAGACCAACCGCCCCTTGCTGATGATGTCATAATATCATTCCGCATTCCGGGGGAAAGACCACCCGCCCCTTGCTGATGATGTCATAATATCATTCCGCATTCCGGGGGAAGGACCAACCGCCCCTCTCTGATGATGTCATAATATAATTCTGCATTCCCGGGGGAAAGACCGACCGCCCCTCTCTGATGATGTCATAATATAATTCTGAATTCTGGGGGAAAGACCGACCGCCCCTCTCTGATGATGTCATAATATAATTCTGAATTCTGGGGGAAAGACCACCCGCCCCTTGCTGATGATGTCATAATATCTTTCCGCATTCCGGGGGAAGGACCAACCGCCCCTCTCTGATGATGTCATAATATAATTCTGAATTCTGGGGGAAAGACCACCCGCCCCTTGCTGATGATGTCATAATATCATTCCGCATTCCAGGGGAAGGACCACCTGCCCCTCGCTGATGATGTCACAGTGTAATTCTGCATTCCGGGGGAAGGACCAACCGCCCCTCTCTGATGATGTCACAGTGTAATATTCTCAGTGGTTTGTTGGTGGCATTGACTCGTGTCCAATATTTATTCTTCTATGTTGCAGATTTCGGGGATGTGGATTATATGAAGGTTCTAGAAGAAGACAACCTCTCCCTCTACTCTGTTGATGCTGCAGGTAAGGAGGAGGAGCTTAATCTGAGATGGCCAATGGCAGTTTCCGGTTGGAATGTCTTGTTGTAGACACCGTCCAGTTGCTCCCCCAGTGTGTGACTCTCATTTCTCTCTCCTCAGCTCTGTGTGCCACGGCCGGCCTACGCAGACCCCACCGGCCAACCTCCCCCTTACTTCTGCGCACGGGTTCAGCTGGAAAGAATCGCTTCCTGGTGACCCACCGGACGGTCCAGCGGCTTTCGAGAAGTGGCGCTTTGTCCCTCGGAGACCTGAAGGGAGGGCGGAACCCCCGGATGCTCGTGGCCCGATTCCTGAACCGATCCCGGAGGAGCCTAAAGGAGGGCGGAGACAACACAAAGCAGGTGAGCGGGGGTGGGACAATGTCCTTGTAAGGTGGTGTGCCGCCCAACCATAGAAAGTTCTTATCCATGATGCACTGGTAGTCTTCTGTAAGATCATTGGGCCATTATGGGTCCATTGTACAGGAACAAAGAGCCCACTCAAGTCCTTCCTGAGGGTCCCTTTGGTCTGTGATCATGTGACTGGTGGGTGGGGTTAGTTGATGCCATTTTTGGGCATTGACCGCTCTTGTTTGTCCTCTTTTTCAGCCTCTGAAGAGTCCCCTCCCCCTGGACCTTGAAAGACGGCCCACCAGGACGCCCATGCAGAGTTGCGGAGACCTCAGCTCCACCTCATCTCTCCGCCGTCTTCTGTCCAGCGGTCGGCGAGGGAACCGGCGCCCTCGCAGCCTGAACGAGACGCCAAAAGAGAGCGCGGTGTGAGGAGAGACGAAGGGACCACCCGGAGCCCGGCACAGCGAGAGGGGACCGCACAATAAGTGACCTTACCGTCCCTGAGACCTCCCCGCCTCAGCCAAGTCTCCGCCTCCAACGCTCAGCTTCTGCTACAGAAGGGCCGTGGCACCTCCGCCCTGTGCGGGGCGCTTTACCGTGACGGAACTTCTTGCTGAGACACCAACCACCGTCCACCGATTTCAGCTTCTTCCTTCTGAGTCACAAACGTGCTCCAGGTGCATTCACAGCTGTGATTGGTGCATCAGCCTCCAAAAAAAATGCTGGGCTCCTCCCATCCATCTGGTGCGTTTTTATTCCCTTCCATATCTGGTCGGTGAGCGGTCAATGCATGTGATTGCATCTCGTAGAAGCCTGTGGGACCCACGCCCAACACATCCGAAATGCATGTCGATGCCCTTGTGGTGCATTGTGGGAAAACCCGCTGCATGCCGGGAGCCGGACCGCCCTTCGGTTTTATACGCATGTGACTCCACCCCCCCCCCCATCCCCCGGGAAAGCCGCTTTCTAGAGATGCCCCTACCAGGTGCATTGTGGGGGGGAACACTGATATATCGGTCCGCAGGGGAGTGTCTGCACAGCCCGGCCAATCATATTCCAAGCTCCGCCCCTGAGGAAATCGATTTGCCCTTTTCATCTGAGATTTCTGTTACTGAGCATTCTTCGACCAATCCGATCTATCCAATCTCCTCCTCGGCAAAGCTTTGTCTGCAGCCGGAGGAGCCGGACCCACCGAACAATGGCGCTGGGTAGGAGGAAATCGGGCGGAGGACCATCTTCCGGGGTTTGTGGGAAGATTTCCAGGACTGGCAGATTTCGGCGACTCTTCAGACAGGACTGGAGGGTGTGGCTGGGGGCGGAGCAGACGGATTGGATGACGGGAAATGAGCGCAATTGCGGTGGGAATTGGCGCTCCTCTGTGTATATTGACAATAAAAGTTTCACATTTAACAATTCTCGTCTTTTTATCAGTCCGACCGACTTGCAGCCCGACCAATCATTATAAAGAGGTCCTGTCCCCCGACCAATCATTATAAAGAGGTCCTGTCCCCCGACCAATCATTATAAAGAGGTCCTGTCACCTGACCAATCATTATAAAGAGGTCCTGTCACCTGACCAATCATTATAAAGAGGTCCTGTCCCCCGACCAATCATTATAAAGAGGTCCTGTCCCCCGACCAATCATTATAAAGAGGTCCTGTCCCCCGACCAATCATTATAAAGAGGTCCTGTCCCCCGACCAATCAATATAAAGAGGTCCTGTCCCCCGACCAATCATTATAAAGAGGTCCTGTCACCTGACCAATCATTATAAAGAGGTCCTGTCCCCCGACCAATCATTATAAAGAGGTCCTGTCACCTGACCAATCATTATAAAGAGGTCCTGTCACCTGACCAATCATTATAAAGAGGTCCTGTCACCTGACCAATCATTATAAAGAGGTCCTGTCACCTGACCAATCATTATAAAGAGGTCCTGTCACCTGACCAATCATTATAAAGAGGTCCTGTCCCCCGACCAATCATTATAAAGAGGTCCTGTCACCTGACCAATCATTATAAAGAGGTCCTGTCACCTGACCAATCATTATAAAGAGGTCCTGTCCCCCGACCAATCATTATAAAGAGGTCCTGTCCCCCGACCAATCATTATAAAGAGGTCCTGTCACCTGACCAATCATTATAAAGAGGTCCTGTCCCCCGACCAATCATTATAAAGAGGTCCTGTCCCCCGACCAATAATTATAAAGAGGTCCTGTCCCCGACCAATCATTATAAAGAGGTCCTGTCACCCGACCAATCATTATAAAGAGGTCCTGTCACCTGACCAATCATTATAAAGAGGTCCTGTCCCCCGACCAATCATTATAAAGAGGTCCTGTCCCCCGACCAATAATTATAAAGAGGTCCTGTCCCCCGACCAATCATTATAAAGAGGTCCTGTCACCTGACCAATCATTATAAAGAGGTCCTGTCACCTGACCAATCATTATAAAGAGGTCCTGTCCCCCGACCAATCATTATAAAGAGGTCCTGTCCCCCCGACCAATCATTATAAAGAGGTCCTGTCCCCCGACCAATCATTATAAAGAGGTCCTGTCACCAGACCAATCATTATAAAGAGGTCCTGTCACCCGACCAATCATTATAAAGAGGTCCTGTCCCCCGACCAATCATTATAAAGAGGTCCTGTCACCTGACCAATCATTATAAAGAGGTCCTGTCCCCCGACCAATCATTATAAAGAGGTCCTGTCCCCCGACCAATCATTATAAAGAGGTCCTGTCACCCGACCAATCATTATAAAGAGGTCCTGTCCCCCGACCAATCATTATAAAGAGGTCCTGTCCCCCCGACCAATCATTATAAAGAGGTCCTGTCACCTGACCAATCATTATAAAGAGGTCCTGTCCCCCGACCAATCGTTATAAAGAGGTCCTGTCCCCCCGACCAATCATTATAAAGAGGTCCTGTCACCTGACCAATCATTATAAAGAGGTCCTGTCCCCCGACCAATCGTTATAAAGAGGTCCTGTCCCCCCGACCAATCATTATAAAGAGGTCCTGTTACCCGACCAATCATTATAAAGAGGTCCTGTCACCTGACGAATCATTATAAAGAGGTCCTGTCCCCCGACCAATCATTATAAAGAGGTCCTGTCACCCGACCAATCATTATAAAGAGGTCCTGTCCCCGACCAATCATTATAAAGAGGTCCTGTCCCCCGACCAATCATTATAAAGAGGTCCTGTCACCCGACCAATCATTATAAAGAGGTCCTGTCCCCCGACCAATCATTATAAAGAGGTCCTGTCACCTGACCAATCATTATAAAGAGGTTCTGTCCCCTGACCAATCATTATAAAGAGGTCCTGTCCCCCGACCAATCATTATAAAGAGGTTCTGTCCCCTGACCAATCATTATAAAGAGGTCCTGTCCCCCGACCAATCATTATAAAGAGGTCCTGTCCCCCGACCAATCATTATAAAGAGGTCCTGTCACCTGACCAATCATTATAAAGAGGTCCTGTCCCCCGACCAATCATTATAAAGAGGTCCTGTCCCCCGACCAATCATTATAAAGAGGTTCTGTCCCCTGACCAATCATTATAAAGAGGTCCTGTCCCCCGACCAATCATTATAAAGAGGTCCTGTCACCCGACCAATCATTATAAAGAGGTCCTGTCACCTGACCAATCATTATAAAGAGGTCCTGTCCCCTGACCAATCATTATAAAGAGGTCCTGTCACCTGACCAATCATTATAAAGAGGTCCTGTCCCCCGACCAATCATTAGAAAGAGGTCCTGTCCCCCGACCAATCATTATAAAGAGGTCCTGTCCCCTGACCAATCATTATAAAGAGGTCCTGTGCCCCGACCAATCATTAGAAAGAGGTCCTGTCCCCCGACCAATCATTATAAAGAGGTCCTGTCCCCCGACCAATCATTATAAAGAGGTCCTGTCACCTGACCAATCATTATAAAGAGGTCCTGTCCCCCGACCAATCGTTATAAAGAGGTCCTGTCCCCCCGACCAATCATTATAAAGAGGTCCTGTTACCCGACCAATCATTATAAAGAGGTCCTGTCACCTGACGAATCATTATAAAGAGGTCCTGTCCCCCGACCAATCATTATAAAGAGGTCCTGTCACCCGACCAATCATTATAAAGAGGTCCTGTCCCCCGACCAATCATTATAAAGAGGTCCTGTCCCCCGACCAATCATTATAAAGAGGTCCTGTCACCCGACCAATCATTATAAAGAGGTCCTGTCCCCCGACCAATCATTATAAAGAGGTCCTGTCCCCCGACCAATCATTATAAAGAGGTTCTGTCCCCTGACCAATCATTATAAAGAGGTCCTGTCCCCCGACCAATCGTTATAAAGAGGTCCTGTCCCCCCGACCAATCATTATAAAGAGGTCCTGTCACCTGACCAATCATTATAAAGAGGTCCTGTCCCCCGACCAATCATTATAAAGAGGTCCTGTCCCCCGACCAATCATTATAAAGAGGTCCTGTCACCTGACCAATCATTATAAAGAGGTCCTGTCCCCTGACCAATCATTATAAAGAGGTCCTGTCACCTGACCAATCATTATAAAGAGGTCCTGTCCCCCGACCAATCATTATAAAGAGGTCCTGTCCCCCGACCAATCATTATAAAGAGGTCCTGTCACCTGACCAATCATTATAAAGAGGTCCTGTCCCCCGACCAATCATTATAAAGAGGTCCTGTCACCTGACCAATCATTATAAAGAGGTCCTGTCCCCCGACCAATCATTATAAAGAGGTCCTGTCACCTGACCAATCATTATAAAGAGGTCCTGTCCCCCGACCAATCATTATAAAGAGGTCCTGTCCCCCGACCAGTCATTATAAAGAGGTCCTGTCCCCCCGACCAATCATTATAAAGAGGTTCTGTCCCCCGACCAATCATTATAAAGAGGTCCTGTCCCCCGACCAATCATTATAAAGAGGTCCTGTCCCCCGACCAATCATTATAAAGAGGTTCTGTCCCCCGACCAATCATTATAAAGAGGTCCTGTCACCTGACCAATCATTATAAAGAGGTCCTGTCACCCGACCAATCATTATAAAGAGGTCCTGTCCCCCGACCAATCATTATAAAGAGGTCCTGTCACCCGACCAATCATTATAAAGAGGTCCTGTCACCTGACCAATCATTATAAAGAGGTCCTGTCCCCCGACCAATCATTATAAAGAGGTCCTGTCCCCCGACCAATCATTATAAAGAGGTCCTGTCACCTGACCAATCATTATAAAGAGGTCCTGTCACCTGACCAATCATTATAAAGAGGTCCTGTCACCTGACCAATCATTATAAAGAGGTCCTGTCACCTGACCAATCATTATAAAGAGGTCCTGTCACCCGACCAATCATTATAAAGCGGTCCTGTCCCCCAACCAATCATTATAAAGAGGTCCTGTCACCCGACCAATCATTATAAAGAGGTCCTGTCCCCCGACCAATCATTATAAAGAGGTCCTGTCCCCCGACCAATCATTATAAAGAGGTCCTGTCACCTGACCAATCATTATAAAGAGGTCCTGTCACCTGACCAATCATTATAAAGAGGTCCTGTCACCTGACCAATCATTATAAAGAGGTCCTGTCACCTGACCAATCATTATAAAGAGGTCCTGTCACCTGACCAATCATTATAAAGAGGTCCTGTCACCTGACCGATCATTATAAAGAGGTCCTGTCCCCGACCAATCATTATAAAGAGGTCCTGTCACCTGACCAATCATTATAAAGAGGTTCTGTCACCTGACCAATCATTATAAAGAGGTCCTGTCACCCGACCAATCATTATAAAGAGGTCCTGTCACCCGACCAATCATTATAAAGAGGTCCTGTCACCCGACCAATCATTATAAAGAGGTCCTGTCCCCCCGACCAATCATTATAAAGAGGTCCTGTCACCCGACCGATCATTATAAAGAGGTCCTGTCCCCCGACCAATCATTATAAAGAGGTCCTGTCACCTGACCGATCATTATAAAGAGGTTCTGTCCCCCGACCAATCATTATAAAGAGGTCCTGTCCCCCGACCAATCATTATAAAGAGGTCCTGTCACCCGACCAATCATTATAAAGAGGTCCTGTCCCCCGACCAATCATTATAAAGAGGTCCTGTCACCTGACCAATCATTATAAAGAGGTCCTGTCACCTGACCAATCATTATAAAGAGGTCCTGTCCCCCGACCAATCATTATAAAGAGGTCCTGTCCCCCGACCAATCATTATAAAGAGGTCCTGTCCCCCGACCAATCATTATAAAGAGGTCCTGTCACCCGACCAATCATTATAAAGAGGTCCTGTCCCCCGACCAATCATTATAAAGAGGTCCTGTCCCCCGACCAATCATTATAAAAAGGTCCTGTCACCCGACCAATCATTATAAAGAGGTCCTGTCACCCGACCAATCATTATAAAGAGGTCCTGTCACCCGACCAATCATTATAAAGAGGTCCTGTCACCCGACCAATCATTATAAAGAGGTCCTGTCACCCGACCAATCATTATAAAGAGGTCCTGTCACCTGACCAATCATTATAAAGAGGTCCTGTCCCCCGACCAATCATTATAAAGAGGTCCTGTCCCCCGACCAATCATTATAAAGAGGTCCTGTCACCTGACCAATCATTATAAAGAGGTCCTGTCCCCCGACCAATCATTATAAAGAGGTCCTGTCACCTGACCAATCATTATAAAGATGTCCTGTCCACCGACCAATCATTATAAAGCGGTCCTGTCCACTGACCAATCATTATAAAGCGGTCCTGTCCCCCGACCAATCATTATAAAGAGGTCCTGTCCACTGACCAATCATTATAAAGCGGTCCTGTCCCCCGACCAATCATTATAAAGAGGTCCTGTCCCCCGACCAATCATTATAAAGAGGTCCTGTCCCCCGACCAGTCATTATAAAGAGGTCCTGTCCCCCGACCAATCATTATAAAGAGGTCCTGTCCCCCGACCAATCATTATAAAGAGGTCCTGTCCCCCGACCAATCATTATAAAGAGGTCCTGTCACCCGACCAATCATTATAAAGCGGTCCTGTCACCCGACCAATCATTATAAAGCGGTCCTGTCACCCGACCAATCATTATAAAGAGGTCCTGTCACCTGACCAATCATTATAAAGAGGTCCTGTCACCCGACCAATCATTATAAAGAGGTCCTGTCCCCCGACCAATCATTATAAAGAGGTCCTGTCACCCGACCAATCATTATAAAGAGGTCCTGTCCCCCGACCAATCATTATAAAGAGGTCCTGTCACCTGACCGATCATTATAAAGAGGTTCTGTCACCTGACCGATCATTATAAAGAGGTCCTGTCACCTGACCGATCATTATAAAGAGGTCCTGTCCCCCGACCAATCATTATAAAGAGGTCCTGTCACCTGACCGATCATTATAAAGAGGTTCTGTCACCTGACCGATCATTATAAAGAGGTCCTGTCCCCCGACCAATCATTATAAAGAGGTCCTGTCCCCCGACCAATCATTATAAAGAGGTCCTGTCACCCGACCAATCATTATAAAGAGGTCCTGTCACCCGACCAATCATTATAAAGAGGTCCTGTCACCCGACCAATCATTATAAAGAGGTCCTGTCACCTGACCAATCATTATAAAGAGGTCCTGTCCCCCGACCAATCATTATAAAGAGGTCCTGTCACCCGACCAATCATTATAAAGAGGTCCTGTCACCTGACCAATCATTATAAAGAGGTCCTGTCCCCCGACCAATCATTATAAAGAGGTCCTGTCACCTGACCAATCATTATAAAGAGGTCCTGTCCCCCGACCAATCATTATAAAGAGGTCCTGTCACCTGACCGATCATTATAAAGAGGTTCTGTCACCTGACCGATCATTATAAAGAGGTCCTGTCACCTGACCGATCATTATAAAGAGGTCCTGTCCCCCGACCAATCATTATAAAGAGGTCCTGTCACCTGACCGATCATTATAAAGAGGTTCTGTCACCTGACCGATCATTATAAAGAGGTCCTGTCCCCCGACCAATCATTATAAAGAGGTCCTGTCCCCCGACCAATCATTATAAAGAGGTCCTGTCACCCGACCAATCATTATAAAGAGGTCCTGTCACCCGACCAATCATTATAAAGAGGTCCTGTCACCAGACCAATCATTATAAAGAGGTCCTGTCAACAGACCAATCATTATAAAGAGGTCCTGTCCCCGACCAATCATTATAAAGAGGTCCTGTCCCCCGACCAATCATTATAAAGAGGTCCTGTCACCTGACCAATCATTATAAAGAGGTCCTGTCCCCCGACCAATCATTATAAAGAGGTCCTGTCACCCGACCAATCATTATAAAGAGGTCCTGTCACCCGACCAATCATTATAAAGAGGTCCTGTCACCTGACCAATCATTATAAAGAGGTCCTGTCCCCCGACCAATCATTATAAAGAGGTCCTGTCACCTGACCAATCGTTATAAAGAGGTCCTGTCACCTGACCAATCATTATAAAGCGGTCCTGTCCCCCGACCAATCATTATAAAGAGGTCCTGTCACCTGACCAATCATTATAAAGAGGTCCTGTCCCCCGACCAATCATTATAAAGAGGTCCTGTCCTGTCCCCCGACCAGTCATTATAAAGAGGTCCTGTCACCCGACCAATCATTATAAAGCGGTCCTGTCACCTGACCAATCATTATAAAGAGGTCCTGTCACCTGACCAATCATTATAAAGATGTCCTGTCCACCGACCAATCATTATAAAGCGGTCCTGTCCACTGACCAATCATTATAAAGAGGTCCTGTCCCCGACCAATCATTATAAAGAGGTCCTGTCCCCCGACCAATCATTATAAAGAGGTCCTGTCACCTGACCAATCATTATATATTCCATTTGCATCCAATCAGGCAGGCTTCCGCATTACTAATTTTATAGTAGATCTAAAGGAGATTGTACAATCAGATTGTACAGTGTATGGTCACTTTTAGGTAGATAAGTTGTAGTGTGCAGAATGCTCAGAACTGGGAATGTTCAATGGATCTCCATAAGATGTTCATCGATCAGATCCCATAAGGGACAGATTCCTTCCTGATCCCGATAACAGAACGGATCTCCCCCGATTAAATGGAACATGATTGGTGGCCTCCAGGGGTCCTCTATAAATGATTGGAAATCCCCCATAAGGCCCAGTGATGGCTTCTCGGGGGTCCTCAATATAATATAAAAGACCCCATAGGGGTTCAACAATGACTGTCCCCTGGGGGGGGGGGGGGGGGGGGGTCCTCCGTATATTATTATCAGCCTTACATAAGGTCATCCCCTGGAGATCCTCCATATATTATAGGAGACCTCCATAAGTTTCAGCAATGGCCACCCCCCCTGGGGTCCTCCACATATTATAGTAGACCTCCATAGGTTTCAGCAATGGCCACCCCCCCTGGGGTCCTCCACATATTATAGTAGACCTCCATAGGTTTCAGCAATGGCCACCCCCCCTGGGGTCCTCCACATATTATAGTAGACCTCCATAGGTTTCAGCAATGGCCGCCCCCCTTGGGTTCCTCCACATATTGTAGTAGACCTCCATAGGTTTCAGCAATGGCCACCCCCCTTGGGGTCCTCCACATATTATAGTAGACCTCCATAGGTTTCAGCAATGGCCGCCCCCCTTGGGGTCCTCCACATATTATAGTAGACCTCCATAGGTTTCAGCAATGGCCGCCCCCCTTGGGTTCCTCCACATATTGTAGTAGACCTCCATAGGTTTCAGCAATGGCCACCCCCCTTGGGGTCCTCCACATATTATAGTAGACCTCCATAGGTTTCAGCAATGGCCGCCCCCTTGGGGTCCTCCACATATTATAGTAGACCTCCATAGGTTTCAGCAATGGCCGCCCCCCTTGGGTTCCTCCACATATTATAGTAGACCTCCATAGGTTTCAGCAATGGCCACCCCCCTTGGGTTCCTCCACATATTATAGTAGACCTCCATAGGTTTCAGCAATGGCCACCCCCCTGGGTTCCTCCACATATTATAGTAGACCTCCATAGGTTTCAGCAATGGCCACCCCCCTTGGGGTCCTCCACATATTATAGTAGACCTCCATAGGTTTCAGCAATGGCCGCCCCCCTTGGGGTCCTCCACATATTATAGTAGACCTCCATAGGTTTCAGCAATGGCCACCCCCCCTGGGGTCCTCCACATATTATAGTAGACCTCCATAGGTTTCAGCAATGGCCACCCCCATTGGGGTCCTCCACATATTATAGTAGACCTCCATAGGTTTCAGCAATGGCCACCCCCCCCCCTTGGGGTCCTCCACATATTATAGTAGACCTCCATAGGTTTCAGCAATGGCCACCCCCCCCTTGGGGTCCTCCACATATTATAGTAGACCTCCATAGGTTTCAGCAATGGCCACCCCCCCTGGGGTCCTCCACATATTATAGTAGACCTCCATAGGTTTCAGCAATGACCACCCCCCCTGGGGTCCTCCACATATTATAGTAGACCTCCATAGGTTTCAGCAATGGCCACCCCCCCCTTGGGGTCCTCCACATATTATAGTAGACCTCCATAGGTTTCAGCAATGGCCATCCCCCCTTGGGGTCCTTCACATATTATAGTAGACCTCCATAGGTTTCAGCAATGGCCGCCCCCCTTGGGTTCCTCCACATATTGTAGTAGACCTCCATAGGTTTCAGCAATGGCCACCCCCCTTGGGGTCCTCCACATATTATAGTAGACCTCCATAGGTTTCAGCAATGGCCGCCCCCCTTGGGGTCCTCCACATATTATAGTAGGCCTCCATAGGTTTCAGCAATGGCCGCCCCCCTTGGGTTCCTCCACATATTGTAGTAGACCTCCATAGGTTTCAGCAATGGCCACCCCCCTTGGGGTCCTCCACATATTATAGTAGACCTCCATAGGTTTCAGCAATGGCCGCCCCCTTGGGGTCCTCCACATATTATAGTAGACCTCCATAGGTTTCAGCAATGGCCGCCCCCCTTGGGTTCCTCCACATATTATAGTAGACCTCCATAGGTTTCAGCAATGGCCACCCCCCTGGGTTCCTCCACATATTATAGTAGACCTCCATAGGTTTCAGCAATGGCCACCCCCCTTGGGGTCCTCCACATATTATAGTAGACCTCCATAGGTTTCAGCAATGGCCGCCCCCCTTGGGGTCCTCCACATATTATAGTAGACCTCCATAGGTTTCAGCAATGGCCACCCCCCTGGGGTCCTCCACATATTATAGTAGACCTCCATAGGTTTCAGCAATGGCCACCCCCCCCTTGGGGTCCTCCACATATTATAGTAGACCTCCATAGGTTTCAGCAATGGCCACCCCCCCCTTGGGGTCCTCCACATATTATAGTAGACCTCCATAGGTTTCAGCAATGGCCACCCCCCCCCCTTGGGGTCCTCCACATATTATAGTAGACCTCCATAGGTTTCAGCAATGGCCGCCCCCCTTGGGTTCCTCCACATATTATAGTAGACCTCCATAGGTTTCAGCAATGGCCACCCCCCTGGGGTCCTCCACATATTATAGTAGACCTCCATAGGTTTCAGCAATGGCCACCCCCCCCTTGGGGTCCTCCACATATTATAGTAGACCTCCATAGGTTTCAGCAATGGCCACCCCCCCCCCTTGGGGTCCTCCACATATTATAGTAGACCTCCATAGGTTTCAGCAATGGCCACCCCCCCTGGGGTCCTCCACATATTATAGTAGACCTCCATAGGTTTCAGCAATGGCCACCCCCCCTGGGGTCCTTCACATATTATAGTAGACCTCCATAGGTTTCAGCAATGGCCACCCCCCCTGGGGTCCTCCACATATTATAGTAGACCTCCATAGGTTTCAGCAATGGCCACCCCCCCTTGGGGTCCTCCACATATTATAGTAGACCTCCATAGGTTTCAGCAATGGCCATCCCCCCTTGGGGTCCTTCACATATTATAGTAGACCTCCATAGGTTTCAGCAATGGCCACCCCCCCTTGGGGTCCTCCACATATTATAGTAGACCTCCATAGGTTTCAGCAATGGCCACCCCCCCTGGGGTCCTCCACATATTATAGTAGACCTCCATAGGTTTCAGCAATGGCCGCCCCCCTTGGGGTCCTCCACATATTATAGTAGACCTCCATAGGTTTCAGCAATGGCCGCCCCCCTTGGGTTCCTCCACATATTATAGTAGACCTCCATAGGTTTCAGCAATGGCCACCCCCCCCTTGGGGTCCTCCATATAGTATAAGAGACCTCCATAAGTCTCTGCAATGGCCACCCCCCCCCCCCTGGGGTCCTCCACATATTATAGTAGACCTCCATAGGTTTCAGCAATGGCCACCCCCCCTTGGGGTCCTCCATATATTATAAGAGACCTCCATAAGTCTCTGCAATGGCCACCCCCCCTGGGGTCCTCCACATATTATAGTAGACCTCCATAGGTTTCAGCAATGGCCACCCCCTGGGGTCCTCCACATATTATAGTAGACCTCCATAGGTTTCAGCAATGGCCACCCCCCCCCTTGGGGTCCTCCACATATTATAGTAGACCTCCATAGGTTTCAGCAATGGCCACCCCCCCCTTGGGGTCCTCCACATATTATAGTAGACCTCCATAGGTTTCAGCAATGGCCACCCCCCCTGGGGTCCTCCACATATTATAGTAGACCTCCATAGGTTTCAGCAATGGCCACCCCCCCTGGGGTCCTTCACATATTATAGTAGACCTCCATAGGTTTCAGCAATGACCACCCCCCCTGGGGTCCTCCACATATTATAAGAGACCTCCATAAGTTTCAGCAATGGCCACCCCCCCCCCCCCCGCCCCCCCCCCCCCGTGGGGTCCTCCACATATTATAGTAGACCTCCATAGGTTTCAGCAATGGCCATCCCCCCTTGGGGTCCTTCACATATTATAGTAGACCTCCATAGGTTTCAGCAATGGCCGCCCCCCTTGGGTTCCTCCACATATTGTAGTAGACCTCCATAGGTTTCAGCAATGGCCACCCCCCTTGGGGTCCTCCACATATTATAGTAGACCTCCATAGGTTTCAGCAATGGCCGCCCCCCTTGGGGTCCTCCACATATTATAGTAGACCTCCATAGGTTTCAGCAATGGCCGCCCCCCTTGGGGTCCTCCACATATTATAGTAGACCTCCATAGGTTTCAGCAATGGCCACCCCCCTGGGGTCCTCCACATATTATAGTAGACCTCCATAGGTTTCAGCAATGGCCACCCCCCCCTTGGGGTCCTCCACATATTATAGTAGACCTCCATAGGTTTCAGCAATGGCCCCCCCCCCCCCTGGGGTCCTCCACATATTATAGTAGACCTCCATAGGTTTCAGCAATGGCCACCCCCCCCCTTGGGGTCCTCCACATATTATAGTAGACCTCCATAGGTTTCAGCAATGGCCGCCCCCCTTGGGTTCCTCCACATATTATAGTAGACCTCCATAGGTTTCAGCAATGGCCACCCCCCCCCCTTGGGGTCCTCCACATATTATAGTAGACCTCCATAGGTTTCAGCAATGGCCACCCCCCCTGGGGTCCTCCACATATTATAGTAGACCTCCATAGGTTTCAGCAATGGCCACCCCCCCCCCCCCCGGGGGGTCCTCCACATATTATAGTAGACCTCCATAGGTTCAGCAATGGCCACCCCCCCCTTGGGGTCCTCCATATAGTATAAGAGACCTCCATAAGTCTCTGCAATGGCCACCCCCCCCCCTGGGGTCCTCCACATATTATAGTAGACCTCCATAGGTTTCAGCAATGGCCACCCCCCCTTGGGGTCCTCCACATATTATAGTAGACCTCCATAGGTTTCAGCAATGGCCACCCCCCCTGGGGTCCTCCACATATTATAGTAGACCTCCATAGGTTTCAGCAATGGCCACCCCCCTTGGGGTCCTCCACATATTATAGTAGACCTCCATAGGTTTCAGCAATGGCCACCCCCCTTGGGGTCCTCCACATATTATAGTAGACCTCCATAGGTTTCAGCAATGGCCGCCCCCCTTGGGGTCCTCCACATATTATAGTAGACCTCCATAGGTTTCAGCAATGGCCACCCCCCCCTTGGGGTCCTCCATATAGTATAAGAGACCTCCATAAGTCTCTGCAATGGCCACCCCCCCCCCTGGGGTCCTCCACATATTATAGTAGACCTCCATAGGTTTCAGCAATGGCCGCGCCCCCTGGGGTCCTCCACATATTATAGTAGACCTCCATAGGTTTCAGCAATGGCCACCCCCCCTGGGGTCCTCCATATATTATAAGAGACCTCCATAAGTTTCAGCAATCGGCGCCCCCCTGTGGGGTCCTCCATATAGGCGTCCTCCATAGATTTCAGCAATGGCCGCCCCCCCGTGCTGTGGGGTCCTCCACATATTGTAAGAGACCACCATAAGTCTCAGCAATGGTCACCCCCCCCCCCGTGGGGTCCTCCATATATTATAATAAACCCTCAGAAAAGTCCAGCAATACCCCTTCCCTGGTGGCCCTTTCCATATTATCAGAGACCCTCCATACCCCCCCCCGGAGGTTCTCTCTGTGGCCCCGGAAGAGTCTGTACAGAGTTCACGTGAAGACTGAGGAAAAGCATAACAGCCAGGAAACAAGCATTTTCAGTGTTCAGCAATCTCTGATTAGCAGTCCTCTAATCAGAACACACATGGGGGATGGGGGGGGGGGGTAATTAGTAATTTGCCCCCCCCCCCCCATCCTCCATTTATATTCAGATTTAGAGGGGTGGAAGTCTTCCTATCCATGATCTGAGGATGGGGATGACCCCGGCAGGGTCGTGCGGTGAGCTGGGGGGGGGGGTATTATTCCAGGCCGATCGTTTAGAATTCTCTCCCGGAGAATTGTTCGTTTTGCTCCTTCCTGGAATCCTGAATGGGAAACAATAAGAGAAACATTGTATCAGTAGATGGGTCACATGACTGGGGGTGGGTCACATGACTGGGGGCGGGTCACATGACCAGGAAGTGTCAGAGCCCAGGACATGCAGAGGGTGAGTGATCGGAGGGCGATGGTGGGGCCTCTCAGTCACAGCACATTTAACCCTTTGTTGGTGATCGATGGAATCAAAGCGATGGTGAGGAGCCAATCAAATCTCTTCAACTCATCGGGGGAATTTCTGGTGGAGGTGACATCCAATCGTGTGCTGGAGAAGGAGAACTTCCTATTTCTTGCTGCACTTCCATATATAACCCCCCCCACCCCCCGGATGCGCAGAGCAACGTATGGACACCCCAAAGTACCGCCGTCCAGGGACAACGCCTGGGAAGGTTTACTATTCAAAGCTCTCGGGGTCACTTCCCTTCCAATCTGAGTGTTTCCAGAGAAGTGTTCTTATTATGGGGCCCCGGGTGTCCTGGAGGGGGTCCCGGGTGTCCTGGAGGGGTTCCCGGGTGTCCTGGAGGGGGTCCCGGGTGTCCTGGAGGGGGTCCCGGGTGTCCTGGATGGGGCCCTGGGTGTCCTGGATGGGGCCCCGGGTGTACTGGATGGGGCCCGGGGTGTACTGGATGGGGCCCCGGGTGTACTGGATGGGGCCCCGGGTGTACTGGATGTGGTCCCGGGTGTACTGGATGGGGCCCCAGGTGTACTGGATGGGGGCCCCGGGTGTCCTGGATGGGGGCCCCGGGTGTACTGGATGGGGTCCCGGGTGTCCTGGATGGGTCCCCGGGTGTCCTGGATGGGGCCCAGCGAGAGATGGTGATGGATTGGTCACCTCTTTTAGGGTGGGCTGTGCGGAGATCTCTCATCTATGGGGACACCAGTGCTTGGCCAATCTTTAGGGGGGGAAGTTTGTCAATGAGATAGCGCCCCCTCCAGTCACTCCTCACGTACACCTGGCTTTCTATTCTTCAGAATGAGGATTTATCTGGACTAAGCAGCCCTCTCATTGGCCCACTGAGACCCTCATACAGAAAACCTCACCGTCCAAACGTGCTATTGTCCCACCCGGACCCCACGTGACTCTGATCCATAACCTTTGACCCATGACCTCTGAGTGTTTCTGTCTCTCTCTCTCTCTCTACAGGTAGCGTGTGGCCTCGTCTCAGCCATCATGGCCGACATCTGGGTGCTGCTTCTGGCCTCACTGCTTTCATTTCCATCTATCTCAGGTGAGAAAATTTTAAATTAGAGGACGCCCCCAAATATTCCTGAGAGACCAGGAGAAGGGTTGGAAAGTCTGTGGGGAGAGAGTATCAGGGCTATGGTGGAAAAAGGTTATTGACTCTCTGGTGAAGAAAGTTTAGAGAGTCTCTGGTTGGAGGATATTGGGGCTCTGGTGGAGAAGGGTTGAAAAGCACCTGATGGGAGGGTATTGGGCTTCTAGCGTCGAAAAGTCTCTGGTGGGAGGGTATTAGGGCTCTGGCGGAGAAAGCTTAGCTTGGTGAGCCTCTGGTGGGAATGTACTAGGCCTATAGTGGAGAACGGTTGAAAAGCATCTGGCAGGAGGGTATTGAAAGCATGGAGAGTTTCTGGCAGGAGGGTATTGGGACTCTGGCGGGAGGGTTTTGGGGCTCTGATGGAGGAAGGTTGGAAAATCTCTGGTGGGAGGGTACTGGGCCAATAGTGGTGAAAAGTTGAACAGTATCTGACAGGAAGGTATAAGGGCTATGGTGGAGAAAAGTTGGAGAGTCTCTGGTGGAAGGGCACTGGGCCTATGGTGGAGAACGGCCAGAGAGTCTCTGGTGAGAGGGTTTTAGGACTATGGCGGAGAAAGCTTGGTGAGCCTCTGGCGGGAATGTACTAGGCCTATAGTGGAGAAAGATTGAAAAGCATCTGGTAGGAGGGTATTGGGGCTCTGATGTAGAAAGGTTAAAAAGTGACTGGCTGGAGGGTATTGAAAGCATGGGGAGTTTTTGGCAGGAGGGTTTTGGGGCTCTGGTGGAGAAAGGTCGGAGAGTCTTTGGTCTGAGGGTATTAGGGCTCTGATGGAGAAAGGTTGGAAAATCTCTGGTGGGAGGGTACTGGGCAAATAGTGGAGAAAAGTTGAACAGCGCCTGACAGGAAGGTATAAGGACTATGGTGGAGAAAGGTCAGAGAGTCTCTGGCAGAAGGGTATTGGGGCTCCGGTGGAGTAAGGTTGAAAGGCGACTGGTGGGAGGGTATTGGGCCTATGGTGGAGAAAGCTTGGTAAACCTCTGGTAAGAGGGTACTGGGCATCTATGGGGTAAAAAAGTTTGTGAGTCTCTGGCGGGAGGGTATTGGGGATCTGGTGGAGAAAGTTTGAAAAGTGACCTGTGGGAGGGTATTGGGCCTATGGTGGAAAGGAGTTGAAAAGTCTCTGGTGGGAGGGTAGTGGGCTCTGGTGGAGAAGGGTTGAAAAGCATCTGATGGGAGAGTTTTTGGGCTCTGGTGGAGAAAGGTCAGAGAGTCTCTGGCAGGAAGGTACTGGGCCTATGGTGGATAAAGGCTCCAGAGTTTCTTGTGGGAGGATATTTGGCCTATGGTGAAGCATCTGATGGGAGAGTATTTGGGCTCTGGTGGAGAAAGGTCAGAGAGTCACTGGTGGGAGGGTACTGGGCCTATGGTGGAGAACGGTCGGAGAGTCTCTGGCGGGAGGGTATTGGGGCTCTGGTGGAGAAAGGTCAGAGAGTCTCTGGCAGGAAGGTACTGGGCCTATGGTGGATAAAGGCTCCAGAGTTTCTTGTGGGAGGATATTTGGCCTATGGTGGAGAAAGGCTGAAGAGTCTCTGGCGGGAGGGTATTGGGGCTCTGGTGGAGAGAGGTTGATGAGTCTCTGGCGGGAGGGTATTGGGGCTCTGGTGGAGAAAGGTCGGAGAGTCTCTGGCGGGAGGGTACTGGGGCTCTGGTGGAGAAAGGTCGGAGAGTCTCTGGCGGGAGGGTACTGGGGCTCTGGTGGAGAAAGGTCGGAGAGTCTCTGGCGGGAGGGTATTGGGGCTCTGGTGGAGAACGGTCGGAGAGTCTCTGGCGGGAGGGTACTGGGGCTCTGGTGGAGAAAGGTCGGAGAGTCTCTGGCGGGAGGGTACTGGGGCTCTGGTGGAGAGAGGTCGGAGAGTCTCTGGCGGGAGGGTATTGGGGCTCTGGTGGAGAGAGGTCGATGAGTCTCTGGCGGGAGGGTATTGGGGCTCTGGTGGAGAGAGGTTGATGAGTCTCTATCTGGAGAGTATTGGGGCTGAACTGCGCCTACCAGAAGTGTCGTTGTCCTTACATTTCTCTTCTGTGTTTTTTTCAGGATCCCATCCATGTGTTCAGGTTAATTTCGGGCAGAGCTCTTTTGTGTGTCAATGTAATGCCACTTATTGCGATGGCCTGGATGCCATCGACCTCCCAGTGCTGGGCACCTACAGCGTGTATGAAAGCAGCCAGGCCGGCAAACGCCTCGAGCGAAGCACTGGGCCTATCGTCCAGAATCACTCTGCACCAGCCGGTAACTATTAGACCTTTTGGGATCGTCCAGCGTTTGTTAGAAAATACCACAATGTTCTTCTTGTGTAAAGTACGAAATAAGATGACCATGATGGTCTGATAATTTGTCCAGAAGGTCCCTTTGGGACAAATTATCAGACCATCATGGGGCCAACCTTGTCTTCTGAAGGTTTTCACATTTTCCAGGTTTATAATCCTTGACTTTTTAATCCTCGCGATAATATCAGACGCCATCCATGGCCTCCTCAGTCACCAGATCTAGACATCACTGAACCTTTATGGGAAGTTCTGGAGATCTGAAGTCAAAGAAGGGCCCCACTCATTACTCATTTATTTTTTTTAATTATTTTATTACTAAACTTGTGATATTTCGAAAAAAAAAAAAGAAAGAACTTTGTCTTCGAATGAAAAATGAAATCTGTTCTTTCCTGTTTTTGTCTTGAGATCTGGTCCTCACACTGAACGATAAGCAGAAATTTCAGGTCATGAAGGGCTTTGGCGGCGCAGTGACCGATTCCGCTGCCATGAACATTCTGGCGTTGAGTGGGGCGACTCAGGACAAACTGCTGAGATCCTACTTCTCCGAGGAAGGTGACCTGTACCACCACGTTGGGGTTAAAGGGTTTGTTTATCATCACCAGAGGTTGTAATGCCCCCCCATTCTTCCAATTGCTTAGGAATTGGTTACAATATTCTCCGTGTCCCCATGGCCAGCTGTGACTTCTCCACCCGAATCTACACCTATCTGGATAAAGAAGGAGACTTCAGTCTGGAGTCGTTCAATCTGCAGGTGGAGGACATCAAACTGAAGGTGAGGCGTGAAGATCGTGGGGTACCATAGAGAGGTCTGTACATCATTGGCGTCACCCCAACACCGGTCTATTGTCTTCTTCTAGATTCCCATAATACACAAAGCGAAGAGCTTATCGAAAAGGCCGATCTCTTTGTTCGGCAGCCCCTGGACAGCCCCGCCTTGGATGAAGACTAATGGCGACATCCGAGGGAAGGGAACTCTTATAGGTTCTCCTGGAGATCGGTACTATAAGACCTGGGCCAACTATTTCATCAGGTATGCTCTGTGCCACAATGTAGGGGGTTCCCTCCCGTACTTCCTCCGGCGGAAATTAACCGTCTCTACTTTTCTTTCTTCAGATTTCTGGACGAATACGCCAAACACAACCTGACGTTCTGGGCAGTGACGGTGGAGAATGAGCCCACGGCTGGGATGTTGGACCTCTATCCCTTCCAGTGTTTGGGTTTCACGCCGGAGCACATGAGGGACTTTATCGCCAAGGATCTGGGCCCGGCCTTTGCCAACAGTTCCCACAGAGATGTTCAGATCATGATCATCGACGACAACCGGATTCTGTTGCCCTACTGGGCTGAAGTGGTGAGTGACTGCAGGCTATTGTGTCACTTCTGTCGGTCAAAGCTGCAGCATGCCGCAGTGTGGATCCAAACCTCGCAGAGGCACGAGCAGGCCGGGCCTCAGAATAGAAGTGAGATCCATTATCTTCTGCCTTATTTTTTGCAGATTCTCTCAGACCTGGAGGCTGCCCGCTACGTTCATGGCATCGCCCTCCACTGGTACCTGGATGGGTTAATACCTGCAGATGCCACTCTGGGCCACACTCATGACCTCTACCCAGAATACTTCTTGTTTGCCAGCGAGGCTTGTGCTGGTTTCCTGCCTTGGGATAAGGGGGTGCACCTTGGATCCTGGGAGAGGGGGAACCTATACAGCCATCGTATCATAGAGGTGAGCCAACTGTCCTATCTCATCTCTTTATAGGTACCCCAACCCCCTCCTTTCCCAGTCTGTAGAATGGTCCTGGCCTACAAGTCCTTCACTCTCCCTAGTCTATAGAAGGGTTCTGGCCTACAAGTCTCTGACTTCCCCGTAGGCTGTAGAAGAGTCCTGGCCCTAGGCCTACATGGCTCAGACTCTTCCCTAACTGGTAAAATGGCCCTGGTCTACAAGTATCTTACTCCTCCCAGTCAGTAGAATTGTCCTGGCCTAAAAGTCATTGAACCTCCCTAGTCAGTTGAATGGTCCTGACCTACAAGTCTCACCCCCCCCCCCCCCCCCCCCAGTCTGTAGAATGGTGGCCTACAAGTCATTGAACCCCCCCCCCCCCCCCCCCCCCCCCCCCCCCCCCCCCCCCCCCCCCCCCCCAGTCAGTAGAATGGTGGCCTACACATCATTGAACCTCCCCAGTCAGTAAGTCTTGGCCTACAAGTCCTTCACTCCCCCCAGTCTATAGAAGGGTTCTGGCCTACAAGTATCTTACTCCTCCCAGTCAGTAGAATTTTCCTGGCCTAAAAGTCATTGAACCTCCCTAGTCAGTTGAATGGTCCTGACCTACAAGTCTCACCCCCCCCCCCCCAGTCTGTAGAATGGTCCTGACCTACAAGTCTCCCCCCCCCCCCCCCCCCCCCCCCCCCCCCCCAGTCTGTAGAAGGGTTCTGGCCTACAAGTCATTGAATCCCCCAGTCAGTAGAATGGCCCTGGCCTCCAAGTCCTTCACTCTCCCCAGTCTATAGAAGGGTTCTGGCCTACAAATCTCTGACTTCCCCTTAGTCTGTAGAAGAGTCCTGGCCCTAGGTCTACATGGCTCAGACTCTTCCCTAACTGGTAAAATGGTCCTGGTCTACAAGTATCTTACTCCTCCCAGTCAGTAGAATTTTCCTGGCCTAAAAGTCATTGAACCTCCCTAGTCAGTTGAATGGTCCTGACCTACAAGTCATTGAATTGCTCCAGTCAGTAGAATGGTCCTGACCTACAAGTCTCACCCCCCCCCCCCCCCCCCCAGTCTGTAGAAGGGTCCTGGCCTACAAGTCATTGAATCCTCCCCAGTCTGTAGAATGGTCCTGGCCTACAAGTCATTGAATCCCCCAGTCAGTAGAATGAAGATCCTATCTCATCTCTTTATAGGTACCCCAACCCCCTCCTTTCCCAGTCTGTAGAATGGTCCTGGACTATAAGTCCTTCACTCCCCCCAGTCTATAGAAGGGTTCTGGCCTACAAGTCTCTGATTTCCCCTTAGGCTGAAGAAGAGTCCTGGCCCTAGGCCTACATGGCTCAGACTCTTCCCTAACTGGTAAAATGGCCCTGGCCTACAAGTATTTTACTCCTCCCAGTCAGTAGAATTGTCCTGGCCAACACGTCATTGAACCTCCCCAGTCAGTAGGTCCTGGCCTACAAGTCCTTCACTCCCCCCAGTCTATAGAAGGGTTCTGGCCTACAAGTATCTTACTCCTCCCAGTCAGTAGAATGGTCCTGACCTACAAGTCATTGAATCCCCCCCAGTCAGGAGAAGTGTCCTGGCCAACACGTCATTGAACCTCCCCAGTCAGTAGAATGGTCCTGACCTACAAGTCTCATCCCCCCCCCCCCAGTCTGTAGAAGGGTTCTGGCCTACAAGTCATTGAATCCCCCAGTAAGTAGAATGGTGGCCTACAAGTCATTGAATCCCCCAGTCAGTAGAATGGCCCTGGCCTCCAAGTCCTTCACTCTCCCCAGTCTCTAGAAGGGTTCTGGCCTACAAATCTCTGACTTCCCCTTAGGCTGTAGAAGAAGAGTCCTGGCCCTAGGCCTACATGGCTCAGACTCATCCCTAACTGGTAAAATGGCCCTGACCTACAAGTATCTTACTCCTCCCAGTCAGTAGAATTGTCCTGGCCAACACGTCATTGAACCTCCCCAGTCAGTAGGTCCTGGCCTACAAGTCATTGAATCCCCCCCCCCCCCCAGTCAGTAGAATGGTCCTGGCCTACAAGTCATTGAATCCCCCCCCCCAGTCAGTAGAATGGTCCTGGCCTACAAGTCATTGAATCCCCCCCCAGTCAGTAGAATGGTCCTGACCTACAAGTCTCACACTCTCCCCCCAGCCTGTAGAAAGGTCCTATAAGTCACTCACCCCCACAGTCTGTATAATGGTCCTGGCCTACAAGTCCCCCCCAGCCTGAAGAAGGGCTCTCGCCTAGAAATAACTGAATCCCCCCAGTCTGTAGAATGGTCCTGGCCTACAAGTCATTGAACCCCCCCCTAGTCTGTAGAATGGTCCTGGCCTACAAGTCATTGAACCCCCCCCCCCCCCCCTAGTCAGTAGAATGGTCCTGGCCTACAAGTCGTTGAACCCCCCCCCCCCCAGTCAGTAGAAGTGTCCTGACCTATAAGTCCCCCCCCCCCCCAGTCCCTTACACTCCCCAGTCAGTAGAATGGTCCTGGTCCCTGGTCCCTTACTTGGCCTACAAGTCCATTGAATCCCTCAGTTTCTTTCTTTCCTCCTTCCAGGACCTCAGTTATTATGTGACGGGATGGACGGACTGGAATCTGGCTCTGGACAGCAGTGGGGGCCCCACCTGGGTGGGGAATTTTGTGGACAGCCCTGTTATCGTTGATGTGAAAAAAGACGTCTTCTACAAGCAGCCAACCTTCTACCACATGGCTCACTTCAGGTAAATCAGGTGCAATGCCTGTGTGGCTATGACATCACTAAGACCACCAATCACACCGGATTATGTTTTATCAATGCAGCAAGTTCATTCCAGCCGGGTCCCAACGGGTCGGACTAAACGCCAACCACAAGAGTCAGCTGGAGACTATCGCCTTCCTGTGCCCTGAAGGGTCAGCCGTCGTGGTCATTCTGAACAGGTGGGTGGCATGTGCCCATTATTAGGGGTTCTCACCATCCCTGTGCCGAGTTCCCGGGTCTGTACACCCGCTGTGCCCATTATTAGGGGTTCTCACCATCCCTGTGCCGAGTTCCCGGGTCTGTACACCCGCTGTGCCCATTATGAGGGGCTTCCCACCATCCCTGTGCTGAGTTCCCGGGGTCTGTACACCCGCTGTGACCATTATGAGGGGTTCCCACCATCCCTGTGCTGAGTTCCCGGGTTCTGTACACCCGCTGTGCCCATTATGAGGGGTTCCCACCATCCCTGTGCCGAGTTCCCGGGTCTGTACAACCGCTGTGCCCATTATGAGGGGTTTCTCACCATCCCTGTGCCGAGTTCCCGGGTCTGTACACCCGCTGTGCCCATTAATGAGGGGTTCCCACCATCCCTGTGCTGAGTTCCCGGGTCTGTACTCCCGCTGTGCCCATTATGAGGGGTTCCCACCATCCCTGGGCTGAGTTCTCGGGTCTGTACACCCGCAGTGCCCATTATGAGGGGTTTCCCACCATCCATGTGCTGAGTTCCCGGGTCTGTACACACCCGCTGTGCCCATTATGAGGGGTTCTCACCATCCCTGGTGCCGAGTTCCCGGGTCTGTACACCCGCTGTGCCCATTATGAGGGGTTCCCACCATCCCTGTGCTGAGTTCCCGGGTCTGTACTCCCGCTGTGCCCATTATGAGGGGTTCCCACCATCCCTGTGCTGAGTTCCCGGGTCTGTACACCCGCTGTGCCCATTTATGAGGGGTTCCCACCATCCCTGTGCTGAGTTCCCGGTCTGTACACCCGCTGTGCCCATTATGAGGGGTTCCCACCATCCCTGTGCCGAGTTCCCGGGTCTGTACACCCGCTGTGCCCATTATGAGGGGTTCCCACCATCCCTGTGCTGAGTTCCCGGGTCTGTACTCCCGCTGTGCCCATTATGAGGGGTTCCCACCATCCCTGTGCCTGAGTTCCCGGGTCTGTACACCCGCTGTGCCCATTATGAGGGGTTCCCACCATCCCTGTGCCGAGTTCCCGGGTCTGTACACCCGCTGTGCCCATTATGAGGGGGTTCCCACCATCCCTGTGCTGAGTTCCCGGGTCTGTACACCCTGCTGTGCCCATTATGAGGGGTTCCCACCATCCCTGTGCCGAGTTCCCGGTCTGTACACCCGCTGTGCCCCATTATGAGGGGTTCCCACCATCCCTGTGCTGAGTTCCCCGGGTCTGTACACCTGCTGTGCCCATTATGAGGGGTTCCCACCATCCCTGTGCTGAGTTCCCGGTCTGTACACCCGCTGTGCCCATTATGAGGGGTTCCACCATCCCTGTGCCGAGTTCCCGGGTCTGTACACCCGCTGTGCCCATTATGAGGGGTTCCCACCATCCTGTGCCGAGTTCCCGGGTCTGTACACCCGCTGTGCCCATTATGAGGGGTTCCCACCATCCCTGTGCTGAGTTCCTGGGTCTGTACACCCGCTGTGCCCATTATGAGGGGTTCCCACCATCCCTGTGCCGATTCCCGGGTCTGTACACCCGCTGTGCCCATTATGAGGGGTTTCCCACCATCCCTGTGCTGAGTTCCCAGGTCTGTACACCCGCTGTGCCCATTATGAGGGGTTCCCCACCATCCCTGTGCTGAGTTCCCGGGTCTGTACACCCGCTGTGCCCATTATGAGGGGTTTCCACCATCCCTGTGCTGAGTTCCCGGGTCTGTACACCCGCTGTGCCCATTATGAGGGGTTCCCACCATCCCTGTGCTGAGTTCCCCGGTCTGTACACCCGCTGTGCCCATTATGAGGGGTTCCCCCATCCCTGTGCTGAGTTCCCCGGGTCTGTACACCCGCTGTGCCCATTATGAGGGGTTCCCCCCATCCCTGTGCTGAGGGGTTCCCACCATCCCTGGCTGAGTTCCCGGGTCTGTACACCCGCTGTGCCCATTATGAGGTGTTGGTTATCTCTCGGATATTTCTCTTCTTTCCAGGAACTCGGAAGATGTGAAGTTCCGGATTTGGGACCCGGCTGTGGGCACAATAGACGCAAATTCTCCAGCGAACTCCATTCGGACGTATCTGTGGAGACGCCAGTGACCGCCATTGGCACAGCGGAGGGGATTCTGGGGACGCCCGTTATGTGCCTTCTCCACCCTGAACATACAAGTCCACCGCTTAAAGGACAACTCCGCCTTTCTAATTTTCTGTACAAGGGGGACAATTGAAGCAGTATGAGGATGGCTGTGCAGGCTCTTGAAGTATCAGGAAACGAGGATAACTCAAGAGCCTGTAGCGAGGGAGGCAGGTGGGTGATCCGGAGATGATTATTCCATAAATGGCTCTCGTGGAGTATATGAAGACTTTGGCCACTAGGTGGCCCCCGGGAGCCACGCTCGGCTGCGTCTGTTTTGTCGATGAGTCGTCTCCGGGAAGACATTCCTTCCATGTTATGATGGAGGAGAGCAAACATGGCAGAGGGTCTAATTATGGGGGGGTGGGGAGGGGGTACAACGTGTCCCCCTCCAATGAGTAAACACAATCCTGGTTTGTGGACGCCAAGCGTTCCGTAATTACGGACTTGGCGCGGCGACAAGCCGGCTTATGTGGAGAACTCCGCCCGGCTCTTCCTGGCAGAGACAGAGCATAACTCCGCAATGACGTGACCCTGGGGGGAGGAGGGGGCCCCTCCGGCAAGAGAGACCACAATTCCCCGACACGAGAGACACCGCCACACCGGGGCCCACCATCAGCTCACATCTTCCTCCGCTATCACCCCCCCCCCATGTCACCTCTCGTCCTTCTCATCCAACATCAGTGCCTGACCTCACAAATGCTCTTCTGGAAGAATGGTCAAACATTCCCATAGACACCCTCCTAAACCTTGTGCACGGCCTTCCCAGAAGAGGTGAAGCTGTTATATCTGCAAAGGGCCAACTCAATATTGACCCCTCCGGACTAAGACTGGGGGGTCATTAGAGGTCATGTAAAGGAGGCGTCCCAATACTTCCGACAATATTGTGTATAAAGAGCCAAAGGAGCTGACACTCACTCACATGTTCCGGGTCTGTGATTGAAAAGTACCGACCCTCCAAATCCAGCAGATGAGAGCAGGAGGTCCCAACACTCCCTACACATCGCTGGAGGGATCATCCCCCACCCACCCGCTACATACCAAGGACCCGCACTGGAAGGACGGACAGAGATATATAAGGAAGGACAGACGGAGGGAAGGGGAAGGAAGGACAGACGGGGGGGAAGGGGAAGGAAGGACAGACGGGGGGGAAGGGGAAGGAAGGACAGACGGGGGGGAAGGGGAAGGAAGGACAGACGGAGGGAAGGGGAAGGAAGGACAGACGGAGGGAAGGGGAAGGAAGGAGACGAAGGGGAAGGGGAAGGAAGGAGACGAAGGGGAAGGGGAAGGAAGGAGACGAAGGGGAAGGAAGGACAGACGGAAGGAAGAAGAAGGAGAAGGAAGGGGAAGGAGGGAAGGGGAAAGGAAGAGAGGAGGGAAGGGAAGGGAAGGACGGAGGGAAGGGAAGGAAGGACAGACGGAGGGAAGGGGAAGGAAGGAAGGAGACGGAGGGAAGGGGAAGGAAGGAAAGACGGAGGGAAGGGGAAGGAAGGAGACGAAGGGGAAGGGGAAGGAAGGAGACGAAGGGGAAGGGGAAGGAAGGAGACGAAGGGGAAGGAAGGACAGACGGAGGGAAGGGGAAGGAAGGAGACGGAGGGAAGGGGAAGGAAGGAGACGGAGGGAAGGGGAAGGAAGGAGACGGAGGGAAGGGGAAGGAAGGAGACGGAGGGGAAGGAAGGACAGACGGAGGGAAGGGGAAGGAAGGAGACGGAGGGAAGGGGAAGGAAGGAGACGGAGGGAAGGGGAAGGAAGGACAGGCGGAGGGAAGGGGGAAGGAAGGAGACGGAGGGAAGGGAAGGGGAAGGAAGGAGACGGAGGGAAGGGGAAGGAAGGAGACGGAGGGAAGGGGAAGGAAGGAGACGGAGGGAAGGGGAAGGAAGGAGACGGAGGGAAGGGGAAGGAAGGGGAAGGAAGGAGACGGAGGGATGGGGAAGGAAGGAGACGGAGGGAAGGGAAGGGGAAGGAAGGCGAGGGAAGGGGAAGGAGGGAAGGAAGGAGAGAGGAAGGAGGGAAGGGAAGGGAAGGGGAAGGAAGGACGGAAGGGAAGGGAAGGGGAAGGAAGGAGACGGAGGGAAGGGAAGGGGAAGGAAGGAGACTGAGGGAAGGGGAAGGAGGAGGAAGGGGAAGGGGAAGGAAAGAGATGGAGGGAAGGAAGGAGACGGAGGGAAGGGGAAGGAAGGAGACGGAGGGGAAGAGGGAAGGGAAGGAAGGAGACGGAGGGAAGGGGAAGGAAGGAGACGGAGGGAAGGGAAGGAAGGACAGACGGAGGGAAGGGGGAAGGAAGGAGACGGAGGGAAGGGAAGGGGAAGGAAGGAGACGGAGGGGAGGGAAGGGGAAGGAAGGAGACGGAGGGGAGGGAGGGAGGAAAGGGAAGGAAGGAGACGGAGGGAAGGGAAGGGGGAGAAGGGAAGAAGAAGACGGGGAGGGGGAAGGGAAGGAAGGAGGGAAGGGAGACGGAGGGAAGGGAAGGAAGGAAGGAAGGAGACGGAGGGAAGGGGAAGGAAGGAGACGGAGGGAAGGGGAAGGAAGGAGACGGAGGGAAGGTGAAGGAAGGACAGACGGAGGGAAGGGGAAGGAAGGAGACAGAGGGAAGGGAAGGGGAAGGAAGGGTAGGGGAAGGAAAGACGGAGGGAAGAGGAAAGACAGATGGAGAGGAGGACGGACAGCAGGAGGGAAGGAAGGAAGTACAGATGGAGAGGAGGGGGAAGGACAGCAGGAGGGAAGGAAGGACATCAGGCAGAGGTCACATATTACGCAAGTTTCTTTCCTGCAACCACAGGTGGAAGGAAAGAAAATTGCGGAGTCAGTCCCTCCCGCAGAGCTATTGTGTTCTGACAGCAGAGAGCCTTCCCCACCAGCAGAGCACAATGATCAGTGCTGGTTTCTATAGCTGGTGATTGGGCGGAATTTAACCACTTCCCGCCCGGTCAATAGTAAATTGACGTCCGGGAAGTGGCTTCGTTATCCTGACTGGGCGTCATATGACGTCCTTCAGGATAACAGCCGCCGCGCGCCCGTGGGGGGCGCGCATCGCGGCGATCGGTGGAGCGGTGTGTCAGTCTGACACACCGCTACACTGATCTCGGTAAAGAGCCTCCGGCGGAGGCTCTTTACCACGTGATCAGCCGTGTCCAATCACGGCTGATCACGATGTACACAGGAAGAGCCGTTGATCGGCTTTTCCTCACTCGCGTCTGACAGACGCGAGTAGAGGGGAGCCGATCGGCGGCTCTCCTGACAGGGGGGGATCTGCGCTGATTGTTTATCAGCGCAGCCCCCCCTCAGATGCCCACACTAGACCACTAGGGAAGCCCCCAGGACCACAAGGGAAGCCCCCAGGACCACCAGGGAAGCCCCCAGGACCACCAGGGAAGCCCCCAGCATGTGGATGGCCAGGTACATCCCCCATGGCCATCCACATGTAAAAAAAAAAAAAAAATCAAAAAATATGCCAATCAGTGCCCACAGATGGGCACTGATTGGCACATCATATTTAATAAAAAAAAAAAAAGGATTCCCAGCAATGCCACCCATAAGTGTTATCAGTGCCACTCATCAGCGTCCATCAGTGCCACCTATCAGTGCCCATCCGTGCCCACCCATGCCCACCTATCAGTGCCCATCCATGCCACCTATCAGTGCCCATGCATGCCACCTATCAGTGCCCATCCATGCCACCTATCAGTGCCACCTATATGTGTGCATCAGTGCCACCCATAAGTACCCGTCAGTGCCGCCTATGAGTGCCCATCAGTGCCACCTGAGTGCCCATCAGTGCCGCATACCAGTGCCACCTATCAATGCCCATCAGTGCCACCTATCAGTGCCGCCTATCAGTGCCCATCATCAGTGCCACCTCATCGGTGCCCCCTAATTGGTGCCACCTCATCGGTGCCCATCAGTGCCGCCTTATCAGTGCCCATTAGTGCCGCCTTATCAGTGCCCGTCATTGAAGAAGAAAACGCACTTATTTACAAAAAAAATTAACAGTGACAAAGAAAAACTTGTTTTTTTGCAAAATTTTCGGTCTTTTTTTGTTTGTTGCGCAAAAAATAAAAATCGCAGAGGTGATCAAATACCACCAAAAGAAAGCTCTATTTGTTTGGAACAAAATGATAAAAAATTTGTTTGGGTACAGTGTAGCATGACCGCGCAATTGTCATTCAAATTGCGACATCGCTGAAAGCTGAAAATTGGCCTGGGCGGGAAGGTGTCTAAGTGTCTGGTATTGAAGTGGTTAAACAGGCTGGTTGTACTGAAGTCAATGGATGGATCAACCAGCCTGCACCACAGACGGACTGAAGTTCAGAGAGCTATGAATTTTGTCGCTCGGTAGTTTGGGAATCCAGACATTATCCTCCACCGGTGTAGCGGAGTCCTCGGGATGGTGGGGGGAGGGGGCGCAGAGTGCGATATGCAGAGTGCAGGTAACCTGCTGCTGGAATGTCAATGATCTGATATGACAATATTTTATTACTAATAAATGATTAATTTATTATTAATTTATAATGAACTGTGTGATCTGCTTCATTCCACACACAACCGCTTACCCTACTGAGGTCTGTGAGCAAACGCTGCACCAGCCAACAAGAAATTACATCTGCCATCCATTGAACATAAGCAGATTACACTTTACCTTTAGGGAGCGCCACATATTGTTTTGTGTTTCCTATTTAGTGACATGCAGTCCCCCCCAATGTTTATTGTCAAACCCTCTAAAGAGAAAACTCATTTCAGATCGGTTTTCTGCAGACTTTAATTTAAAAAAGTGAAACCAGGTGGAGTAAACCGCGGCATGCTGCAGCTTTACAGACAGGAGAACATGAAACGCCACGTTACGGAGGATTAAAAAACACAGCAGATTCATCACAGTGACACAATGTATCTCCATAGGAAGAGGATAGACCTCGCCGGACCCCGGGGTGTCCCATCCTTAGCGCCGGACCCCGGGGTGTCCCATCCTTAGCGCCGGACCCCGGGGTTTCCCATCCTTAGCGCCGGACCCCGGGGTGTCCCATCCTTAGTGCCGGACCACTGGGTGTCCCATCCTTAGTGCCGGACCCCGGGGTGTCCCATCCTTAGCGCCGGACCCTGGGGTGTCCCATCCTTAGCGCCGGACCCCGGGGTTTCCCATCCTTAGCGCCGGACCCCGGGGTGTCCCATCCTTAGCGCCGGACCACTGGGTGTCCCATCTGTGATGCTATCCTAAGATATGGGGGAAGGCTAGACAGTGCTGGACATCGGGGTGTCCCATCAGTAGTGCTATCCTAATACATGGGAAGAGGATGGACATTGCCAGACACCAGGATTGTCCCATCAGTAATGCTTTTATTAGGATAATGTCATTGGTGGAGGTTGTCCCATTGGTGGTGCCAGCCTTTAGTATGACTATGGTGTTGGTGGGGGTCACCCTTTAGTATGATCATGGTGTTGGCGGGGGTTGTCCCATTGGTGGGATTACTCTTCAGTATGATCATGGTGTTGAAAGCAGTTGTCCTATTGGTGGTGCTACCCTTCGGGATGTTCATGGTGTTGGTGGATGTTGTCCCCATCGGGGTTGCTATGCTTTAGTATGATCATGACGTTGGTAGGGGTTGTCCCCACCAACACCATGATAATACTAAAGGGTAGAAGGGTGGTGCTACCCTTCAGTATGATCATGGTGTTGGTGGAGGTTGTCCCATTGGTGGTGCTACCCTTTGGTATGATCACGGTGTTGGTGGAGGTTGTCCCATTGGTGGTGCTACCCTTTGGTATGATCATGGTGTTGGTAGGGGTTGTCCTATTGGTGGTGCTACCCTTCAGTATGATCATGGTGTTGTCCCATTGGTGGTGCTACCCTTCAGTATGATCATGGTGTTGTCCCATTGGTGGTGCTACCCTTCGGTATGATCATGGTGTTGGTGGGGGTTGTCTTATTGGTGGTGCTACCCTTCAGTATGATCATGGTGTTGGTGGAGGATGTCCCATTGGTGGTGCTACCCTTAAGTATGATCATGGTGTTGGTGGAGGATGTCCCATTGGTGGTGCTACCCTTAAGTATGATCATGGTGTTGGTGGAGGTTGTCCCATTGGTATGATCATGGTGTTGGTGGAGGTTGTCCCATTGGTGGTGCTACCCTTTGGTATGGTGTTGGTGGAGGATGTCCCATTGGTGGTGCTACCCTTCGGTATGATCACGGTGTTGGTGGAGGATGTCCCATTGGTGGTGCTACCCTTCGGTATGATCACGGTGTTGGTGGAGGATGTCCCATTGGTGGTGCTACCCTTCGGTATGATCACGGTGTTGGTGGAAGATGTCCCATTGGTGGTGATACCCTTTGGTATGATCATGGTGTTGGTGGAGGATGTCCCATTGGTGGTGCTACCCTTCAGTATGATCATGGTGTTGGTGGAGGATGTCCCATTGGTGGTGCTACCCTTCAGTATGATCATGGTGTTGGTGGAGGTTGTCTCATTGGTGGTGCTACCCTTTGGTATGATCATGGTGTTGGTAGGGGTTGTCCTATTGGTGGTGCTACCCTTCAGTATGATCATGGTGTTGGTGGGGTTTGTCCTATTGGTCGTGCTACCCTTTGGTATGGTGTTGGTGGAGGATGTCCCATTGGTGGTGCTACCCTTTGGTATGGTGTTGGTGGAGAATGTCCCATTGGTGGTGCTACCCTTTGGTATGGTGTTGGTGGAGAATGTCCCATTGGTGGTGCTACCCTTCAGTATGATCATGGTGTTGGTAGGGGTTGTCCCATTGGTGGTGCTACCCTTTGGTATGGTGTTGGTAGGGGTTGTCCCATTGGTGGTACTACCCTTTGGTATGATCATGGTGTTGGTGGAGGATGTCCGGTTACCAGGCTGGTAGCTTCTACACCCCAGTGGCCTCCTATAGTTTGCTTGTAGGGCAGGAGATTAGATCTAAAGTGGAAGTCCCACACCACAGATTAATAGTCCAGATCCATTGTCCTTCCAGTATGGGGTCAGGTGCAAGACAGAGAGAGGAACCCAGTGCGTTCCAGGGATCCAAAACCACGCTCTCCATCAGGGCTTAAAATGGGAAACCACCTCCGAGGACTGAACTGAGGGGTGCTATGATCAGTGGGTTCCTCGACCAGTACAATGTCAGGCCCTGGACTCCTCTGTAGACATGAGGTCAGTCCATTGTTTCCCCATTGTCGGCCCTGATGAAGGGGGTGTTTTAGACCCCCGGACCTGACCCTGTATTGGGATTATTAATCTTGGGGGTGCTGCTTCCATTTACAATGTATTACCAGATGCAGCAAAGGACCGGGAAAACCTTGGTGCACACGGGGGCCGGCCTGTGGTCGGCAGGAAGTCGCTCCTGGCAGGGAATGATGGGGAATGAACCACCAAGGACAGTGCCAGGAATTGGGGGGACACACGGGATAAAAGGCACTTATGTAGCAGCAGCTGTAGTGGCGCCCCCTAGTGGAGGGAGTTGTAGCAGTATCCTGGTGGATCTGGTGCAGAACTGGGATCCGTCCCGTCAGGACGTGGAATGGGAGGGGGAGGGGGTCAGTCCTGTACATACACGGGGTTGGGGGGGGGGCTCTGGGGACTTGGTACGGAATGCAGTCAGAGTCCAATCATTCGTCGTCCTCCTCATCATCATCGTCGTCCATGGCGATGGCCCGTTCCATGGCCCCGCCCCCTGACGTGCTTTGTATGGAGATGATTCCGCTGAGCACAGCGTAACCGACCATCGCCATCACGCCGAACACCACCGACAGGATCTGGTTTCGCCTCTTATGGGGCTCGTCTTCGAGGTCTGGAGACTCGGCCGTCTGGGGCTTTGATGAAACGCGTGGGAGGGTCTCTGAGGACGCAGAAAAGAATGGGAGGTGACAAACTGACAGGAGGAACCAAATCCAACAAATAGAGGGGCTGTGGGGGAGGGTACTCACCGCAGTCCGGGGTGAAGTAGATGCTGAGGATGGAGGTGCAGTACTGGCACAGGTTGGGCAGGGACCTCAGGTGCTGCTGGAGATGGTTGTTGGGCAGTTTGATGTTCAGGATTGGGGCGAGGTGGCTGAAGATGTGTGCGTCCAGGGAGGCGGGGCTAGGAGAAAAAGAGGGCGGGATCAGTTCACAGCCAGAGGGAGGTGCAAGAAATTATCCACACCATCCCCCGCTACTAAACCACCACTACCAAAACTGTCCTCAGTTACCCCCCCGTACCAAAAACTGCCCCCAACCTCTCCCCCCCCACTGCTACCAAACTGTCCCCAACCTCTCCCGGCTACCCCCTCTCCCTACGAAACTGTCCCCAGCTCTACCGCCCTCCCCCCGCTAGCAAACCGTCCCCAGCCTCCCCCCCCTACCAAACTGTCCCCACCTACCCCCCCCCCTCCCTACCAAACTGTCCCCAACCTCTCCCCCGCTACCCCCTCCCCCGCTACCCCCTCACCCTACCAAGCTGTCCCCACCTTCTCCCCCCCCCCCCTCCCAAACTGTCCCCAACCTCTCCCCCGCTACCCCTCCCCCTACAAAACTGTCCCCAGCTCTACCACCCTCCCCCCGCTACCAAACCGTCCCCAGTTCTACCCCACCCCCCCTACCAAACTGTCTCCAGCTCTACCACCCTCCCCCCGCTACCAAACTGTCCCCAGCTCTACCACCCTCCCCCCGCTACCCCACCCCCCTACCAAACTGCCCCCAGCTCTAATCCCCCTCCCTCCCTACCAAACTGTCCCCAGCTACCCCACCGCCCCTACCAAACTGCCCCCAGCTCTAATCCCCCCTCCCTCCCTACCAAACTGTCCCCAGCTACCCCCCCCCCCACCCCCCCTACCAAACTGCCCCCAGCTCTAATCCCCCCTCCCTACCAAACTGTCCCCAGCTACCCCACCCCCCCTACCAAACTGCCCCCAGCTCTACCCCCCTACCAAACTGCCCCCCCCCCCCCCAGTGGCAGCCCCTCCTCTCTCCCTGTAATAGGGGAGAATTAGGCCAATAACCCCCCCCCCCCCTCTACTCACCATTCTCCAAAGAAGAATTTCTGGGTCCCGAGACGCTGTGATAGGAGGCTGAGACATTCCTGGGCATCTGTGTACAGCTGTGGGGGCAAATCTGTCATTAGAGTCTCATTCCCCCATCCCCCGCCATCAGAGAAGGCTCCCATACACAGGGGGATCTGATAAAGGAGGGGCCCTTCTATGATTGACTCTACCTTCCAATGACTCCTCCCCATAAACACCCCTTCACCTGATTGGCTGTATAGGAACCCAGTGCCATCCAATCATCCATTCTACCAATGACTCCTCCCCCACACACACCCCCTCAACTGATTGGATGGGACCTGGCTTGTGTACAGCCAACAACGCCCCTCACCTGTCCCTCCAGCACCTCCTCCCCATCACACGCCCCTCACCTGTCTCTCCTCCCCATCACACGCCCCTCACCTGTCTCTCCAGGACCTCCTCCCTCCTCCCCATCACACGCCCATCACACGCCCCTCACCTGTCCCTCCAGCACCTCCTCCCTCCTCCCCATCACACGCCCCTCACCTGTCCCTCCAGCACCTCCTTCCTCCTCCCCATCACACGCCCCTCACCTGTCCCTCCTCCCTCCTCCCCATCACACGCCCCTCACCTGTCCCTCCAGCACCTCCTTCCTCCTCCCCATCACACGCCCCTCACCTGTCTCTCCTCCCCATCACACGCCCCTCACCTGTCCCTCCAGCACCTCCTTCCTCCTCCCCATCACACGCCCCTCACCTGTCCCTCCTCCCTCCTCCCCATCACACGCCCCTCACCTGTCCCTCCAGCACCTCCTTCCTCCTCCCCATCACACGCCCCTCACCTGTCTCTCCTCCCCATCACACGCCCCTCACCTGTCCCTCCTCCCTCCTCCCTCCTCCCCATCACACGCCCCTCACCGGTCCCTCCAGCACCTCCTCCCCATCACACGCCCCTCACCTGTCTCTCCAGGACCTCCTCCCCATCACACGCCCCTCACCTGTCCCTCCAGCACCTCCTCCCTCCTCCCCATCACACGCCCCTCACCTGTCCCTCCAGCACCTCCTTCCTCCTTCCCATCACACGCCCCTCACCTGTCCCTCCTCCCTCCTCCCCATCACACGCCCCTCACCTGTCCCTCCAGCACCTCCTTCCTCCTCCCCATCACACGCCCCTCACCTGTCTCTCCAGGACCTCCTCCCCATCACACGCCCCTCACCTGTCCCTCCAGCACCTCCTTCCTCCTCCCCATCACACGCCCCTCACCTGTCTCTCCAGGACCTCCTCCCCATCACACGCCCCTCACCTGTCCCTCCGGGGCCTCCTCCCCATCACACGCCCCTCACCTGTCCCTCCAGGACCTCCTTCCTCCTCCCCATCACACGCCCCTCACCTGTCCCTCCAGTACCTCCTCCCCATCACACGCCCCTCACCTGTCCCTCCAGTACCTCCTCCCCATCACACGCCCCTCACCTGTCCCTCCAGCACACGTCCCTCACCTGTCCCTCCAGCACCTCCTCCCTCCTCCCCATCACACGCCCCTCACCTGTCCCTCCAGCACCTCCTCCCCATCACACGCCCCTCACCTGTCCCTCCTCCCCATCACACGCCCCTCACCTGTCCCTCCAGCACCTCCTTCCTCCTCCCCATCACACGCCCCTCACCTGTCTCTCCAGGACCTCCTCCCTCCTCCCCATCACACGCTCCTCACCTGTCCCTCCAGCACCTCCTCCCTCCTCCCCATCACACGCCCCTCACCTGTCTCTCCAGGACCTCCTCCCTCCTCCCCATCATACGCCCCTCACCTGTCCCTCCAGCACCTCCTCCCTCCTCCCCATCATACGCCCCTCACCTGTCCCTCCAGCACCTCCTCCCTCCTCCCCATCACACGCCCCTCACCTGTCCCTCCAGCACCTCCTTCCTCCTCCCCATCACACGCCCCTCACCTGTCCCTCCTCCCTATCACACGCCCCTCACCTGTCCCTCCAGCACCTCCTTCCTCCTCCCCATCACACGCCCCTCACCTGTCTCTCCAGGACCTCCTCCCCATCACACGCCCCTCACCTGTCCCTCCAGCACCTCCTTCCTCCTCCCCATCACACGCCCCTCACCTGTCTCTCCAGAACCTCCTCCCCATCACACGCCCCTCACCTGTCTCTCCAGGACCTCCTCCCCATCACACGCCCCTCACCTGTCCCTCCGGGGCCTCCTCCCCATCACACGCCCCTCACCTGTCCCTCCAGGACCTCCTCATCACACGCCCCTCACCTGTCTCTCCAGGACCTCCTCCCCATCACACGCCCCTCACCTGTCCCTCCAGGACCTCCTTCCTCCTCCCCATCACACGCCCCTCACCTGTCCCTCCAGTACCTCCTCCCCAGCACACGTCCCTCACCTGTCCCTCCAGCACCTCCTCCCTCCTCCCCATCACACGCCCCTCACCTGTCCCTCCAGCACCTCCTCCCTCCTCCCCATCACACGCCCCTCACCTGTCTCTCCAGCACCTCGTCCTCCTCCCTCCAGCTCTCTCCGCGGATCAGTTGGAGGCGCTCCAGGTACCTCCTGTGCATCTGGTTGGGGATGAAGAAGTTGAGGGGGAAAGGAATGGTCTCGGCGTACCACTTGCGGGTAAGATCCACGTAGTTCTTGGCATCCACCCAGAAGGAGTGAATCTGAGGAGACACAAAACAGACTGAGGACTTCCCCCGCAGACCGGTGTACCACCTCCGGGCCACAACCGTCGTGTCCTCCAATGGAATAGGAGAATCATACGGAGGGGGAGGAGGGGCCTCAGGATAACAAAACCCCACCCACTACACCGTCAATCACACTCACCAGAGCCGGCAGCAGCTTCTCCTCCAGCAGAGAGATGAAGGCCAAAGTGTCCGCCCCCTGCGTAGCCGACAAATCATAATCCGCGTTGTACTTCTACAAAGATGGAGATATATTATAACCAGGATACTTCCAGAGCCTGTCATGTGACCCCCCCAATCTAATACTGCCAGAGCCTGTCATGTGTCCCCTCCCCCCAATCTGAAACTTCCAGAGCCTGTGACAACCTCTTATAACCTCACACACACTGGGCCCCGCGGGACCGGACCTCACACACGCCGGGCCCCGCGGGACCGGACCTCTCACACACACTGGGCCCCGCGGGACCGGACCTCTCACACACACTGGGCCCCGCGGGACCGGGACCCTCACACACACGGGCCCCGCGGGGGCCCCTGGGCGGGACCGGACACTCACCACACACAACCGGGGCCCCCGGGGACCGGCGACCGGACCTCTCACACACACCGGGGCGGGCCCCGCGGGACCGGACCTCTCACACACACCGGGCCCCGCGGGACCGGACCTCACACACACACCGGGCCCCCGTGTAACCGGACCTCACACACACCGGGCCCCCGTGTAACCGGACCTCACACACACCGGGCCCCAGTGTAACCGGACCTCACACACACACACTGGGCCCCAGTGTAACCGGACCTCACACACACCGGGCCCCCGTGTAACCGGACCTCACACACACACCGGGCCCCCGTGTAACCGGACCTCTCACACACTGGGCCCCAGTGTGACCGGACCTCACACACACCGGGCCCCCGTGTAACCGGACCTCACACACACACCGGGCCCCCGTGTAACCGGACCTCTCACACACTGGGCCCCAGTGTGACCGGACCTCACACACACCGGGCCCCCGTGTAACCGGACCTCACACACACCGGGCCCCCGTGTAACCGGACCTCACACACACCGGGCCCCCGTGTAACCGGACCTCTCACACACCGGGCCCCAGTGTGACCGGACCTCACACACACCGGGCCCCCGTGTAACCGGACCTCACACACACCGGGCCCCCGTGTAACCGGACCTCTCACACACTGGGCCCCAGTGTGACCGGACCTCATACATTGGCCCCCGTGTGGTTCCCATCTCACCTGCTTCCTGAGGTGGGTAATAATTTTGGCGGGCTGGAAGAGGACGCCGTCATTTGGGGTCTTCAGGGCCGGCAGCTGACCTGGTGAGGAGAGAGAGAGGGGGTGTCAGGAGGGGTACAGAGGACGGGACATTCTAGGTACGGGGTGGTGGGGGTGGGGGTGGGGGGGGGGACTCACCTGAGGGGCCCTTCCAGGGGTTGGACAGCTTGTGGACCTTGAGAGGAGCTCCAGAGAACTTGGCGTAGGTCTGGAAGAGAAGAAGAAGAAGGTCACGGAGGGGCTCCGGAGGAGAGAGTCAGCCGGGGTCGCCTGGCCGGTGATGTCATCCATGTAACGGGACTCCACGGCGGCGGAGGAGAGGAATCCCCGTCTCCTGCCAAGTCAGCAGCCGCAGTCATTAATGTGCGCATTTCTAGACGGGGTTTCCTGCCCACCGAGGCCAGGGAGCTCCTGCGGTTCATGGAACGTCTTGTCCAATGAATATTTCTGTCGTAGGACACAAGCCCGGCGTACAGCGAGCTCCACATCTGCGCCAACCGCCAATTATACAACCAGACGTAATGGGTTCACCAGAAGGGGGCGGCGGAGGAATGGAAAGGTGACTTCACCCAACGTGTCAATGTGCAACCTCAAATACCCGAGACACGCCCCCTTCACTACTACTCCTCCCACCTGATACAACCACTCCCACCCGATGTACCAAGAATAGGCTGTTCTGGTGTGTATACAGAGCAGCCGGAAAGTATTCACAGAGCTTCACTTTTTCCACATTTTGTTATGTTACAGCCGCATTCCAAAATTTATAAAATTCTTTTTAAATTCTGTTTCTCCCATTCTTCTTTGTAGGACCTATCACAGGCTCCTCCCATGTACACGAGTATCACAGGCTCCTCCCATGTACACGAGTATCACAGGCTCCTCCCATGTACACGAGTATCACAGGCTCCTCCCATGTACACAAGTATCACAGGCTCCTCCCTGTACACAAGTATCACAGGCTCCTCCCATGTACACAAGTATCACAGGCTCCTCCCATGTACACAAGTATCACAGGCTCCTCCCATGTACACAAGTATCACAGGCTCCTCCCATGTACACAAGTATTACAGGCTCCTCCCATGTACACAAGTATCACAGGCTCCTCCCATGTACACGAGTATCACAGGCTCCTCCCATGTACACGAGTATCACAGGCTCCTCCCATGTACACTAGTATCACAGGCTCCTCCCATGTACACAAGTATCACAGGCTCCTCCCATGTACACGAGTATCACAGGCTCCTCCCATGTACACAAGTATCACAGGCTCCTACCATGTACACAAGTATCACAGGCTCCTCCCATGTACACAAGTATCACAGGCTCCTCCCATGTACACAGGTATCACAGGCTCCTCCCATGTACACGAGTATCCCAGGCTCCTCCCATGTACACAAGTATCACAGGCTCCTCCCATGTACACAAAGTATCACAGGCTCCTCCATGTACACAAGTATCACAGGCTCCTCCCATGTACACGAGTATCACAGGCTCCTCCCATGTACACGAGTATCACAGGCTCCTCCCATGTACACAAGTATCACAGGCTCCTCCCCATGTACACAAGTATCACAGGCTCCTCCATGTACACAAGTATCACAGGCTCCTCCCATGTACACAAGTATCACAGGCTCCTCCCATGTACACGAGTATCCCAGGCTCCTCCCATGTACACGAATATCCCAGGCTCCTCCCATGTACACGAGTATCCCAGGCTCCTCCCATGTACACGAGTATCCCAGGCTCCTCCCATGTACACGAGTATCTCAGGCTCCTCCCATGTACACGAGTATCTCAGGCTCCTCCCATGTACAGGAGTATCCCAGGCTCCTCCCATGTACAAAAGTATCACAGGCTCCTCCCATGTACACGAGTATCACAGGCTCCTCCCATGTACAAAAGTATCACAGGCTCCTCCCATGTACACGAGTATCACAGGCTCCTCCCATGTACACGAGTATCACAGGCTCCTCCCATGTACACGAGTATCACAGGCTCCTCCCATGTACACGAGTATCACAGGCTCCTCCCATGTACACGAGTATCACAGGCTCCTCCCATGTACACGAGTATCACAGGCACCTCCCATGTACACGAGTATCCCAGGCTCCTCCCATGTACACGAGTATCCCAGGCTCCTCCCATGTACACGAGTATCCCAGGCTCCTCCCATGTACACAAGTATCACAGGCTCCTCCCATGTACACAAGTATCACAGGCTCCTCCCATGTACACAAGTATCACAGGCTCCTCCCATGTACATAAGTATCACAGGCTCCTCCCATGTACACAAGTATCACAGGCTCCTCCCATGTACACAAGTATCACAGGCTCCTCCCATGTACACAAGTATCACAGTCTTTGCTCAATACTTTGGTGAAGCTCCTTTGGCACCAATCACAGCCTCCAGTCTTGTTGGGTATGATGCTACAAGCTCGGCACTCCTATTTCCGGGCAGCCATTATCAGATCTCTCCAGAGATGTCCAATCGGGTTCAAGTCTGGGCTCTGGCTGGGCTACTCAAGGACATTCACAGATTTGTTCCGGAGCCCCTCCTCTGTTACCTTGGCTGTGTGCTTAGGGTCGTTGTCCTGTTGGAAGATGAACCTTCGCCCCAGTCTGAGCTCCAGAGCACTCTGGAGAAGGTTTTTATCAAAGATGTCTCTGTACATTGCTGCATTCATCTTTCCTTCCATCCTGACTAGTCTCCCATTTCCGGCCGCTGAAAAACGTCCCGGCAGCATGATGCCACCACCACCATGCTTCACAGTAGGGATGGTGTTGGTCAGGTGATGGGCGGTGCCTGGTTTCCTCCAGACATGACGCTTCCCATTCAGGCCAAAGACTTCAATCTTTGTCTCATCAGACCAGAGAATTTTGTCTCTCATGATCTGAGAGTCCTTCAGGTGTCTTTTGGTAACTCCAGGCGGCTGTCATGTGACTTTTACTGAGGAGGGTCTTCCGTCTGGCCCCTCCTCCATACAGGCCTGATTGGTGGAGTGCTGCAGAGAGGGAGGTTCTTCTAGAAGGTTCTCCTCCCTCCACAGAGAAACACTGGAGCTCTGTCAGAGTGACCATCGGGGTCTCGGTCACCTCCCTGACTAAGGCCCCCCTCCCCCGATCCCTCAGTGTGGTCTCCATCATCCATAAATAGAAGAAGTTTGGAACCCCCAGGACTCTTCCTAGAGCGGCCGCCCGGCCAAACTGAGCGATCGGGGGAGGGGGGCCTTCGTCAGGGAGGTGACCGAGACCCCGATGGTCACTCTGAGCTCCATCATTTCTCTGTGGAGGGAGGAGAACCTTCCAGAAGAACCTCCCTCTCTGCAGCACTCCACCAATCAGGCCTGTATGGAGGAGGGGCCAGACGGAAGCCACTCCTCAGTAAAAGTCACATGACAGCCGCCTGGAGTTACCAAAAGTCACCTGAAGGACTCTCAGATCATCTTTGGCCTGAATGGGAAGCGTCATGTCTGTAGGAAACCAGGCACCGCCCATCACCTGACCAATACCATCCCTACTGTGAAGCATGGTGGTGCCAGCATCATGCTGAGGGGATGTATTTCAGCGGCAGGAACTGGGAGACTAGTCAGGATGGAGGGAAAGATGAATGCAACAATGTACAGAGACATCCTTGATGAAAACTGTGGACCTCAGACTGGGGTGAAGGTTCATCTTCTAACAGGACAACGACCCCAAGCACACAGCCAACATAACAAAGGAGGGGCTCCGGGACAACTCTGTGAATGTCCTTGAGTGGCCCAACCAGAGCCCAGACTTCAACCCGATTGGAGAGATCTGATAATAGCTGAGCACCGACCCTCCCCTATCCAACCCGATGGAGTGCGAGAGGTCCTACAAAGGGAAACGGGAGAAACTGCCCGGAAATAGGAGTGCCGAGCTTGTGGCATCATACCCAACAAGACTGGAGGCTGTGATACTTATGCGCGTGGGAGGAGCCTGGGATCCTTATGCGCGTGGGAGGAGCCTGGGATCCTTATGCGCGTGGGAGGAGCCTGGGATCCTTATGCGCGTGGGAGGAGCCTGGGATCCTTATGCGCGTGGGAGGAGCCTGGGATACTTATGCGCGTGGGAGGAGCCTGGGATCCTTATGCGCGTGGGAGGAGCCTGGGATCCTTATGTGCATGGGAGGAGCCCGGGATACTTATGGACATGGGAGGAGCCCGGGATACTTATGGACATGGGAGGAGCCCGGGATACTTATGGACATGGGAGGAGCCCGGGATACTTATGGACATGGGAGGAGCCCGGGATACTCATGGACATGGGAGGAGCCCGGGATACTTATGGACAATGGGAGGAGCCCGGGATACCCATGGACATGGGAGGAGCCCGGGATACTTATGGACATGGGAGGAGCCCGGGATACTTATGGACGTGGGAGGAGCCCGGGATACTTATGTTTATGTGCGTGGGAGGAGCCCGGGATACTTATGGACGTGGGAGGAGCCCGGGATACTTATGTGCGTGGGAGGAGCCCGGGATACTTATGTGCGTGGGAGGAGCCCGGGATACTTATGGACATGGGAGGAGCCCGGGATACTTATGGACATGGGAGGAGCCCGGGATACTTATGGACATGGGAGGAGCCCGGGATACTTATGGACATGGGATATTTTTACATATTTGCAGAGATTTCATACAATCTTCTCTCCTGTTGTCATTATGGGATGTTTGTAGAATTTTGGGGAAAATAATAAATATAATACATTCTGGAATATAACAAAATGTGGAGGAAGTGAAGCTCTGTGAATAGTTTCCGGATGCTCTGTATGGGGAGAGGTGCCGCTGTCTCGGGTGTAGGAGAGCTGGGATGGTGCCAGGCGGGATGGAGGGGGGGGGGGGGGGGGGGTGGGGGGGGGAGGGGGGGGGAGATGAAGGGGGGGAGGGGGGGGTCGCAGAATTCCTAAGCTGACCGCATTCTAATAGAATTACCCGGCAGAAGCGCAGAGTTTCCATCTGTGAGATCCACATAACAGAGCGCTGTGTGCGTCCACCGATCCACTACAACATCACCATTCATAGAGCCCGACATCCTCCCCCCCCCCACACCTGTCCATCCCCCCCCAATACACCTCCAAGGGGGGGACTGCCAGAAAATGGGAGGAGACAATGTATAGCAGGGGGGGGGGTATAAGAGGTCAGGTGGGGGGATGGGGTATCAGGTGGGGGGAGGGGGGATGGGGTATCAGGTGGGGGGAGGGGATGGGGTATCAGGTGGGGGGAGGGGTATCAGGTGGGGGGAGGGGATGGGGTATCAGGTGGGGGGATGGGGTATCAGGTGGGGGGAGGGGATGGGGTATCAGGTGGGGGGAGGGGGTATCAGGTGGGGGGAGGGGGGGGGGGGGTATGGGGTATCAGGTGGGGGGAGGGGGGGATGGGGTATCAGGTGGGGGGAGGGGTATCAGTGGGGGAGGGGATGGGGTATCAGGTGGGGGGAGGGGGTATCAGGTGGGGGGAGGGAGGGGAGGGGGTATCAGGTGGGGGGAGGGGGTATCAGGTGGGGGGAGGAGGGGATGGGGTATCAGGTGGGGGGAGGGGATGGGGTATCAGGTGGGGGGAGGGGATGGGGTATCAGGTGGGGGAGGGGATTCTCCTGACACACAGACATGACGGTAATGAAGCCGCACTCCTCCCCTCCCCCTCTCACCAGTACGGTCAGACAGTCGATGTCCACACTGGGAAGCCCCCAGTCACCCCTCCAGCAGTACAGCTCCATGGGCGCCGCCATCTTTCTCCTCCCTCCACCCGGAACGTCTTTCCCGGCTCCGCCCCCTGTGACCCGCACGTCATCTCTATATCTCCCTCCGCCCACCACTGACTGCTGGACCCGCCCCCTGCAGGTAACAGACCCCGCCTTCTGCGCACCCCTCCCCTTAACCAGTTACTGGCCACGCCCTCAACACTGCCATCACACCCCCACCACCAGAAACTCCTCCCACTTCTAGAATTGTAATGATTATTATTGTTTCTATAATGAATATTATGTGACCCTCCCCCTTCCTCCTCCCCCATTACTGAGCTCCTCCCACCCCACAACAACTCCTCCCACCCAACAACTGAACTCCTCCCACCCCATAACCGAGCTCCTCCCACCCAACAACTGAACTCCTCCCACCCCATAACCGAGCTCCTCCCACCCAACAACTGAACTCCTCCCACCCAACAACTGAACTCCTCCCACCCCATAACCGAGCTCCTCCCACCCAACAACTGAACTCCTCCCACCCCATAACCGAGCTCCTCCCACCCAACAACTGAACTCCTCCCACCCAACAACTGAACTCCTCCCACCCCATAACTGAGCTCCTCCCACCCCATAACTGAACTCCTCCCTCCCCATAACTGAGCTCCTCCCACCCAATAACTAAGCCCCTCCCACCCCACAACTAAGCTCCTCCCACCCCATAACTGAGCTCCTCCCACCCCCATAACTGAGCTCCTCCCACCCCATAACTGAGCCCCTCCTCGCCATAACTGAACTCCTCCACCCCCCATAACTGAGCTCCTCCCACCCCATAACTGAACTCCTCCTACCTGAGCTCCTCCCTCCCCATAACTGAGCTCCTCCCACCCCCATAACTGAGCTCCGCCCTCCCCATAACTGAGCTCCTCCCACCCCCATAACTGAGCTCCTCCCTCCCCATAACTGAGCCCCTCCCACCCCATAACTGAGCTCCTCCCTCCTCTTATTAGTTTCATTGCCCTTCCTGAGGACTGGTGACAGAACTGGACGGAATACTCCAGATGTGGGCGGAGCAGAGCTGTATAAAGTGGGAGTGATTCCCTTTATCTACAGCTTGGCATTGGTGAGTCTGTCATCCACTAGGACCCCCAGAGGACCTTCCTCCATCCTGGAACCGCCCCCGAGGTTCTCCCCCCAGGGAGTAGATTGTGTTCATATTTGTAGCCCCCAAGTGCTTTACTTTACATTTCTCCACATGAAACCTCATTGGCCATGTGGTCCCCCCCCACCCCATGTCCCCCTCACCCCGTGTCCCCCCTCACCCCATGTCCCCCCTCACCCCATGTCCCCCCCATCCCATGTAGTCCCCCCCACCCCATGTAGTCCCCCCCACCCCATGTCCCCCCCACCCCATGTAGTCCCCCCACCCCATGTCCCCCACCCCATGTAGCCCCCCCTCACCCCATGTAGTCCCACCCCATGTAGTCCCCCCCACCCTATGTCCCCCCCCCCACCCCATGTAGTCCCCCCCCCACCCCATGTAGTCCCCCCTCACCCCATGTAGTCCCCCCTCACCCCATGTCCCCCACCCCATGTAGTCCCCCCCCCCCACCCTAGTCCCCCCCCACCCCATGTAGTCCCCCCCCACCCCATGTCCCCCACCCCATGTAGTCCCCCCCCACCCCATGTAGTCCCCCTCACCCCATGTAGTCCCCCCTCACCCCATGTAGTCCCACCCCATGTAGTCCCCCCCACCCTATGTCCCCCACCCCATGTAGTCCCCCCCCCACCCCATGTAGCCCCCCCTCACCCCATGTAGTCCCACCCCATGTAGTCCCCCCCACCCTATGTCCCCCACCCCATGTAGTCCCCCCCCCCACCCCATGTAGTCCCCCTCACCCCATGTAGTCCCCCCTCACCCCATGTCCCCCACCCCATGTAGTCCCCCCCCACCCTATGTCCCCCACCCCATGTAGTCCCCCCCCCCCCATGTCCCCCCCACCCCATGTAGTCCCCCCCCACCCCATGTAGTCCCCCTCACCCCATGTAGTCCCCCCTCACCCCATGTCCCCCCCACCCCATGTAGTCCCCCCTCACCCTATGTCCCCCACCCCATGTAGTCCCCCCCCACCCCATGTAGTCCCCCCTCACCCCATGTCCCCCCCACCCCATGTAGTCCCCCCCACCCCATGTAGTTACCCCCTCACCCCATGTAGTCCCCCCTCACCCCATGTAGTCCCCACCACCCCATGTAGTTACCCCCTCACCCCATGTAGTCCCCCCCACCCCATGTAGTCCCCCCCACCCCATGTAGTCCCCCTCACCCCATGTAGTCCCCCCCCTCACCCCATGTAGTCCCCCCCCTCACCCCATGTTGTTTCCCCCCCACCCCATAATTTTATTCAGGTCTTTCTGTAATTCTCTATATCCCAATGTGAAGTTATTATTGATTATACATGGGGAGGAGGGGGGGTTGATGACGGATGGGTGAGGAGGGGGGGGGGGGGTGATGATGGATGGGGGAGGAGGGGGGGTGATGACGGATGATGTCACAGAGAAGGAATGTGTGGTGTGAGATTTCCAGGTGTGATCCCCCCTCCCCCACCTCACGCGGGAGCCCCCACTGAGGAGTGTGGGGGGTGTGGTTACACCTGGGGCTTTTTGCTCTAAACACCTCAGAGGACAACATGGCCGCCGGGCTTTTCTAAGAAGGGTGCTCCAGACATGGTGGACTGGAGGGGAGGATGGTGATGAATGGAGGGGGGATGGTGAGACTGGAGGGGAGATGGTGACTGGAGGGGAGAATGGTTGAATGGAGGGGAGGATGGTGAATGGAGGGAGATGGTGACTGGAGGGAGATGGTGACTGGAGGGGAGATGGTGACTGGAGGGGAGATGGTGAATGGAGGGAGATGGTGACTGGAGGGGAGATGGTGAATGGAGGGGAGATGGTGAATGGAGGGGAGATGGTGAATGGAGGGGAGATGGTGACTGGAGGGGAGATGGTGACTGGAGGGGAGATGGTGAATGGAGGGGAGATGGTGACTGGAGGGGAGATGGTGAATGGAGGGGAGATGGTGAATGGAGGGGAGATGGAGAATGGATGGAGCTGGGAAGGAGGGGAGATGGTGAATGGAGGGGAGATGGTGACTGGAGGGGAGATGGGGGTGACTGGAGGGGAGATGGTGAAAAGATGAGAAAAGAAGAAAGAGAAGAGGAGAGGGAGAGATGGAAAGAAGAGAGGGAGAGAATAGAAGATGGAAGAGATGAAAGAATGATAGAAGAAGAGAAAAGAAAGAAGAGAGACGGAATAAGAAGATAGAAGGGAGACGAGAAGAAGAGAAGAAGGATGGAGAAGAACGAAGAAGAGGAAGAGTAGGAGAAAGAGAAGAAAGGAGAGAAGAAGAGAGATGAGATGGAGAAGAGGAGGAAGAGAAGATGAGAAGGAAAGAGAGAGGATAGAGAAAGGAAGGATAGGAGAGAGAATAGAGAGAAATAGAGGATGAAGGTAGTAAAGAGGGAAGAGAAGGGAAGAAGAAGAGGGAGAAGGAGATGAGAGGAAAGATAAGAAGAAAGAGAGGAAGGAGAGGAGAAGGAATGAAAGATAGATGAGAAAGGGAGAGAGAAGATGATAGAAGAAAAGAAGGAGAAGAGGAGAAGGATGAGAGAGAACGGGAAGAGAGAGGAAAAGAAGAGTAGAGAAGAGAGAGAAGAAGAGAGAGAGAGAGAAGAGAGAGATGATGGGAAACTGGAGGGGAGATGGTGACTGGAGGGGAGATGGTGAATGGAGGGGAGATGGTGACTGGAGGGGAGATGGTGAATGGAGGGGAGATGGTGAATGGAGGGGGGATTGTGAATGGAGGGGGGATGGTGAATGGAGGGGGATCCCGCTGTGTTCCTTTCTCTGACTTGGCAGTGGCACTCCAGACATCCTGACCCCGGGATGACCCCCATCTGGTGCTGTATTGGGGTGTATCCCGGGGCGGGTCAGGAAAGTGTGGAGCTGAGCCCTCCCTAGGGCCCCTCCCCCGGTGGTGTTGTTTTGGGGCGTACCCCGGAATGGTCCCCCCCTGGTGTTGTATTGGGGCGTACCCCGTGGCAATCCCCGGTCCCCCTCCCCCCGGTGGTGTTGTATTGGGGCGTACCCCGGTCCCCCTCCCCCGGTGGTGTTGTATTGGGGTGTACCCCGGAATGGTCCCCGGTCCCCCTCCCCCCTGGTGTTGTATTGGGGCGTACCCCGTGGCAATCCCTGGTCCCCCTCCCCCGGTGGTGTTGTATTGGGGCGTACCCCGTGGCAATCCCTGGTCCCCCTCCCCCGGTGGTGGTGTATTGGGGCGTACCCCGGGGCAATCCCCGGTCCCCCTCCCCCGGTGGTGTCCTCCCCTCCTCCGGCAGGGACGGGGTTAAGGTTGTGGTGAAGAATGTTGGCGGAGACGTGTGAGAACCCCGGAGAGGGCGGAGGAGGGGAGGAACAGGCAGACATCTGTGTCATTCATCCCTGACACCCCACACTCTCTCCCAGCACTCCAACATGAAGGTCCCCGTCCTCCTTCTTCTCTGTCTCACCTCCGTCACCCCCGCCAGGCAGGAGTTACAAGGTAAGGGACCCCTGGGGGAAAGGGACCTGGGGTAGTGGAGGGGGAGAAGAGTCCGAGATGGTGGAGAAGAGTTCGGGATGGTGGGGGGGAAAGGGGTCCAGGTGGTGGGGTGGAGCCAATGGGGGGAGAGGGGTTTGGGGTGGCGGGGGGTGGGGTGGCGGGGGGTGGGGGTGGGGGGGGGGTGGAGAGGGGTCCGGGGTGGTGGGGTGGAGCAAAAGGGAGGGAGAGTGGTCCGGAGTGGTGGGGGGGAGAGGGGTCTGGGGTGGTGGGGTGGAGAGGGGTCCGAGGTGATGGGGCGGCAAGGGGTCCGGGTAGGGTGGAGAGGGGTCTGGGGTGGTGGGGTGGAGAGGGGTCGGGTGGAGAGGGGTCCAGGGTGGTGGGGTAAAGAGGGGTTTGGGATGGTGGGGTGGAGAGAGGTCCAGGTGGTGGGGCGATGAGAGGTCTGGGGTGGTGGGTGGGAGAGGGGTCCAGGGTGGTGGGGTAAAGAGGGGTTGGGGATGGTGGGGTGGAGAGGGGTCCAGGTGGTGGGGCAATGAGAGGTCCGGGGTGGTGGGTGGGAGAGGGGTCCAGGGTGGTGGGGTAAAGAGGGGTTGGGGATGGTGGGGTGGAGAGGGGTCCAGGTGGTGGGGCGATGAGAGGTCTGGGGTGGTGAGGGGAGAGGGGTCCAGGTGGTGGGGCAATGAGAGGTCCGGGGTGGTGGGTGGGAGAGGGGTCCGGGGTGGTGGGGCTGAGAGGGGTCCGGGATGGTGGGGTGAAGAGGGGTCTGGGGTGGTGGGGCTGTGAGGGGTCCGGGGTGATGGGGGGGAGAGGGGTCTGGGGTGGTGAGGCTGCGAGGGGTCTGGGGTGGAGAGGGGTCCAGGGTGGTGGGGCTGCGAGGGGTCCGGGGTGGTGGGGGGAGAGGGCTCTAGGCTGGTGGGGTGGAGAAGGGTCCGGGTGGTGGGGCTGCGAGGGGCCCGGGGTGGTGGGCTGGAGAGGGGTCCGGTGTGGCGGGGTGGTGAGGGGTTCGGGGTGGTGGTGGGACGATGAGAGGTCCGGGGTGGTGGTGGGACGATGAGAGGTCCGGGGTGGTGGTGGGGTGATGAGAGGTTCGGGGGTTGGGTGGTGGGGCGATGAGAGATCCGGGGTGGTGGTGGGGCGATGAGAGGTCCGGGTGGTGGTGGGACGATGAGAGGTCCAGGGTGGGTGGTGGGGGCGAGTGAGAGGTCCGGGGTGGTGGTGGGGCGATGAGAGGTCCAGGGTGGTGGTAGTGGGATGAGAGGTCCGGGGTGGTGGTGGGGCGATGAGAGGTCCAGGGTGGTGGTAGTGGGATGAGAGGTCCGGGGTGGTGGGGCGATGAGAGGTCCGGGGTGGTGGTGGGGGGATGAGAGGTCCCGGGGTGGGTGGTGGGGGGATGAGAGGTCCGGGGTGGTGGTGGGGGGTGATGAGAGGTCCGGGTGGTGGTGGGGCGATGAGAGGTCCGGGGTTGGTGGTGGGACGATGAGAGGTCCGGGGGGGGGTGGGGGGATGAGAGGTCCAGGGTGGTGGTGGGGCGATGAGAGGTCCGGGGTGGTGGGGCGATGAGAGGTCCGGGTGGTGGTGGGGCGATGAGAGGTCCGGGTGGTGGTGGGGGGATAAGAGGTCCGGGTGGTGGTGGGGCGATGAGAGGTCCGGGGTGGTGGGGGATAAGAGGTCCGGGTGGTGGGGTGATGAGAGGTCCAGGGTGGTGGTGGGGGAGCGATGAGAGGTCCGGGGTGGTGGGGCGATGAGAGGTCTGGGGTGGTGGTGGGGCGATGAGAGGTCCGGGTGGTGGTGGGGGGATAAGAGGTCCGGGTGGTGGTGGGGCGATGAGAGGTCCGGGGTGGGGCGATGAGAGGTCCGGGTGGTGGTGGGGGGATAAGAGGTCCGGGTGGTGGTGGGGCGATGAGAGGTCCGGGGTGGTGGGGTGATGAGAGGTCCGGGGTGGTGGTGGGGCGATGAGAGGTCCGGGTGATGGTGGGGTAATAAGAGGTCCGGGGTGGTGGTGGGGCGATGAGAGGTCCGGGGTGGTGGTGGGGAGATGAGAGGTCCAGGGTTGTGGGGGGGGGGATGAGAGGTCCGGGGTGGTGGGACGATGAGAGGTCCGGGGTGGTGGTGGGACGATGAGAGGTCCAGGGTGGTGGGGCGATGAGAGGTCCGGGGTGGTGGTGGGGGATGAGAGGTCCGGGGTGGTGGTGGGGCGATGAGAGGTCCGGGGTGGTGGTGGTGGGGTGATGAGAGGTCCAGGGTGGTGGTGGGGGAGCGATGAGAGGTCCGGGGTGGTGGGGCGATGAGAGGTCTGGGGTGGTGGTGGGGCGATGAGAGGTCCGGGTGGTGGTGGGGGGATAAGAGGTCCGGGTGGTGGTGGGGCGATGAGAGGTCCGGGGTGGTGGTGGGGCGATGAGAGGTCCGGGTGATGGTGGGGTAATAAGAGGTCCGGGGTGGTGGAGGGAGGAGAGGTCCGGGGTGGTGGTGGGGAGATGAGAGGTCCAGGGTTGTGGGGGGGGGGGATGAGAGGTCCAGGGTTGTGGGGGGGGGGGATGAGAGGTCCGGGGTGGTGGTGGGACGATGAGAGGTCCGGGGTGGTGGTGGGACGATGAGAGGTCCAGGGTGGTGGTGGGGCGATGAGAGGTCCGGGGTGGTGGGGCGATGAGAGGCGGGGGGTGGTTGGTGGGGTGATGAGAGGTCCAGGGTGGTGGTGGGGCGATGAGAGGACCGGGTGGTGGTGGGGGGATGAGAGGTCCGGGTGGTGGTGGGGCGATGAGAGGTCCAGGGTGGTGGTGGGGCGACGAGAGGTCCGGGGTGGTGGGGTGATGAGAGGTCCGGGGTGGTGGTGGGGTGTTGAGAGGTCCGGGTGGTGGTGGGGTGATGAGAGGTCCGGGGTGGTGGGGCGATGAGAGGTCCGGGTAGTGGGGCGATGAGAGGTCCGGGGTGGTGGTGGGGTGATGAGAGGTACGGGTGGTGGTGGGGTGATGAGAGGTCCGGGGTGGTGGTGGGGTGTTGAGAGGTCCGGGGTGGTGGTGGGGCGATGAGAGGTCCGGGTGGTGGTGGGGCGATGAGAGGTCCGGGGTGGTGGTGGGGGGATGAAAGGTCCGGGTGGTGGTGGGGGGATGAGAGGTCCGGGTGGTGGTGGGGCGATGAGAGGTCCGGGGTGGTGGGGTGATGAGAGGTCCGGGTGGTGGTGGAGCGATGAGAGGTCCGAGGTGGTGGCTATTTCCTATATAAACAGAGCCATGTGTAAATATTTCCTCATATAAACAGAGCCACGTGTGACCATTTCCCATATAAACAGAGCCATGTGTAAATATTTCCTCATATAAACAGAGCCACGTGTGACCATTTCCTATATAACCAGAGCCACGTGTGACCATTTCCTATATAAACAGAGCCACGTGTGACCATTTCCCATATAAACAGAGCCACGTGTGACCATTTCCTATATAAACAGAGCCACGTGTGACCATTTCCCATATAAACAGAGCCACGTGTGACCATTTCCCATATAAACAGAGCCACGTGTGACCATTTCCTTTATAAACAGAGCCATGTGTAAATATTTCCTCATATAAACAGAGCCTCGTGTGACCATTTCCTATATAAACAGAGCCACGTGTGACCATTTCCTATATAAACAGAGCCACGTGTGACCATTTCCTATATAAACAGAGCCACGTGTGACCATTTCCCATATAAACCGAGCCACGTGTGACCATTTCCCATATAAACAGAGCCACGTGTGACCATTTCCTATATAAACAGAGCCACGTGTGACCATTTCCTATATAAACAGAGCCACGTGTGACTATTTCCCATATAAACAGAGCCACGTGTGACCATTTCCCATATAAACAGAGCCACGTGTGACCATTTCCTATATAAACAGAGCCACGTGTGACCATTTCCTATATAAACAGAGCCACGTGTGACCATTTCCCATATAAACAGAGCCATGTGTGACCATTTCCCATATAAACAGAGCCACGTGTGACCATTTCCTATATAAACAGAGCCATGTGTAAATATTTCCTCATATAAACAGAGCCACGTGTGACCATTTCCTATATAAACAGAGCCACGTGTGACCATTTCCTATATAAACTGAGCCACGTGTGACCATTTCCTATATAAACAGAGCCACGTGTGACCATTTCCCATATAAACAGAGCCACGTGTGACCATTTCCCATATAAACAGAGCCACGTGTGACCATTTCCTATATAAACAGAGCCACGTGTGACCATTTCCTATATAAACAGAGCCACGTGTGACCATTTCCCATATAAACAGAGCCACGTGTGACCATTTCCCATATAAACAGAGCCACGTGTGACCATTTCCTATATAAACAGAGCCACGTGTGACCATTTCCTATATAAACTGAGCCACGTGTGACCATTTCCTATATAAACAGAGCCACGTGTGACCATTTCCTATATAAACAGAGCCACGTGTGACCATTTCCCATATAAACAGAGCCACGTGTGACCATTTCCTATATAAACAGAGCCACGTGTGACCATTTCCTATATAAACAGAGCCACGTGTGACCATTTCCTATATAAACAGAGCCACGTGTGACCATTTCCCATATAAACAGAGCCACGTGTGACCATTTCCTATATAAACAGAGCCACGTGTGACCATTTCCTATATAAACAGAGCCATGTGTAAATATTTCCTCATATAAACAGAGCCACGTGTGACCATTTCCTATATAAACAGAGCCACGTGTGACCATTTCCTATATAAACAGAGCCACGTGTGACCATTTCCTATATAAACCGAGCCACGTGTGACCATTTCCCATATAAACAGAGCCACGTGTGACCATTTCCTATATAAACAGAGCCACGTGTGACCATTTCCTATATAAACAGAGCCACGTGTGACCATTTCCTCATATAAACAGAGCCACGTGTGACCATTTCCCCATATAAACAGAGCCACGTGTGACCATTTCCCATATAAACAGAGCCACGTGTGACCATTTCCTATATAAACAGAGCCATGTGTAAATATTTCCTCATATAAACAGAGCCACGTGTGACCATTTCCTATATAAACAGAGCCACGTGTGATCATTTCCTATATAAACAGAGCCACGTGTGACCATTTCCTATATAAACAGAGCACGTGTGACCATTTCCCATATAAACAGAGCCACGTGTGACCATTTCCTATATAAACAGAGCCACGTGTGACCATTTCCCATATAAACAGAGCCACGTGTGACCATTTCCCATATAAACAGAGCCACGTGTGACCATTTCCCATATAAACAGAGCCACGTGTGACCATTTCCTATATAAAAAGGCAGTGGACCATTTCCTATATAAAAGGCCAGTGTGACCATTTTTATAAACGGCCACTTTTGTGCCTTTTCCCCATAAAACGAGCACGTTGTGCCCTTTCCCATAAAACGGCCACGTGTGACCTTTCCCCATTAAAAGAGCCGTGTGCCTTTTCCTATATAAACAGGCCACGTGTGACCTTTTCCCCTATAAACAGAGCCACGTGTGACCTTTTCCCCAAATTAAACAGAGCCAGGTGCCCATTTCTATATAAAAGGCCAGGTAAATATTTCCCGCAGTGATGGCCCTCCTGCGGTCAGCGATCGGTACTGGTCGTGTGGTGGAGAAGATTCGTTCGGGATGAGACGGTGACGTATTTTTTTCCTTCCCGTTTCGGCCCCCCCCAAAGCCGGGGGTTTTCTCTTCGGATTTTACCCCAAGAAAGACAAACCAAGTGGTGGGGCGTCCGATCGGCAAGGTAAACAAAGGGGGGCCCCGGGGGGGCCCTTTTGGTTTGGGGGGGGGGCAATTTTTAATGGTCTAGGGGGGGAGGGTTGGGAGCTGCACTTAAGGTCATAGGGGGGGGGGTCTGAGGGTAGAATTAAGGTATGAAAAAGGGGGGTGGTTCCCTACCTTTTCGGGGAAAACCCCTTTTTTTTTTTTCCCCCTTTTTTTTTTTTTGGTCTAGGGCTCCTCTTTCTTTAGGCAAGGGGGTTTTTGGTCTGAGGAGCTAGCACTCTAATGGTCATAGTAGGAAAAAGGGGGGTTGGTTTGGGGGGGCTAGCAATCTAATGGTCATGGGGGGGGAGGGTTGAGGAGTAGCCTTAATGGTCATGGGGGGGGCGGGTTGAGAGTAGCACTTATGGTC
>CM053038.1:36320358-36331055 GCA_028564925.1 Lithobates sylvaticus
CTAATGGTCATAGCGGGGGGGGGGGGTTGGTCTGAGGAGCTAGCAATCTATTGGTCATTGCGGGGGGGGGGGGAGGGGGTCTGGCTGATGGAACTAGCATCTAATGGTCATAGCGGGGGGGTTGGTCTGAGGAGCTAGCACTCTATTGGTTATAGGGGGGGGGGGGGGTCTGGTCTGAGGAGCTAGCAATCTAATGGTCATAGCGGGGGGGGGCTGGCCTGAGGAGCTAGCACTCTAATGGTCATAGAGTAGGACTAGGAGGGTCTGGTCTGAGTAGCTGGCACTCTAATGGTCATAGTAGGACTAGGAGGGTCTGGAGATGTTCCTCAGGGGCGGGAGAACTAATCTGAAGAGCTGGCAGTCTATTGCCCAGGGTGAGGGATAGGGGGCGTTGGCGGTGCCATAACCGGTTGGGTATCTTCCAGTCCTGGTCCGATACATGCGGGAAGACTCCAAGGTGCACTCGGTCAGCCTCCAGAATGCCAACCTGTCGGATGGGAACACGCACACGGTGATCCTGCGGCTGAGTGGCCTCCGTGGCGACACGCTCACCCTGGAGCTCTATGTGGACTGTAAGCAGGTGGACAGCAGCCTCGGCCTCCCGGAGATGATGGTGATCCCACAATTCGAGGTGGAGTCTGGGGAGATCCGCTCAGGACACAAGGCCTACCAGAGGCTGCAGGTATGGAATCTCTCATTGGTGATCAGTGGGAGGTGTGCTGTGTCTGTGCCCGCCCCCGTGGCCTGAGGTCCAGCCCACGAGGGTCTATGATTTGGTTCTTCTGTCTCTTTAGGGGTCTATGGAGTCGATGAAGATGGTTCTCGGGGGGTCTATGAGCAGGGTGGGGGCTCTGAGTGAATGCCCCTTCCAGGATGACGAGTCCATCCAGAACACAGGTAGGGACACAGAGAGGTGGGTGACGTGATGGGAACCTGGAGAGGGTCACTTTCTATGTTATTTTATTTTCTCTCCTGAAGATGGGGAGTCACTCCTCCAGAGCTATAGAGGGTGGGGGGTGGCCCTAAATCTGTCCCTCCCCCAAGGGCCCCTCCTGGGACAGAATACAGCGGGGACATCTTATAATGATTCCATCTGACATGTCTGTTCTCTCCCTGACAGTGAATGGAGTCGTCAACTCAATCCTCGGTAAGTCTTCTGTGTGAATATCTAATTCATGTACTAGGAGCCAGGTGTATGGGGGAGGTGTGTCCAGCGGGGGACAGACACATCCAGGTGTATGGGGGAGGTGTGTCCAGCGGGGGGGCAGACACATCCAGGTGTATGGGGGAGGTGTGTCCAGCGGGGGGCAGACACAGCCAGGTGTATGGGGGAGGTGTGTCCAGCGGGGGGGCAGACACATCCAGGTGTATGGGGGAGGTGTGTCCAGCGGGGGGCAGACACATCCAGGTGTATGGGGGAGGTGTGTCCAGCGTGGGGCAGACACATCCAGGTGTATGGGGGAGGTGTGTCCAGCGGGGGGCAGACACAGCCAGGTGTATGGGGGAGGTGTGGCCAGCGGGGGGCAGACACAGCCAGGTGTATGGGGGAGGTGTGTCCAGCGGGGGCAGACACACATCCAGGTGTATGGGGGAGGTGTGTCCAGCGGGGGGCAGCGGGGGGCAGACACATCCAGGTGTATGGGGGAGGTGTGTCCAGCGGGGGGCAGACACAGCCAGGTGTATGGGGGAGGTGTGTGTCCAGCGGGGGGCAGACACAGCCAGGTGTATGGGGGAGGTGTGTCCAGCGGGGGGCAGACACATCCAGGTGTATGGGGGAGGTGTGTCCAGCGGGGGGCAGACACAGCCAGGTGTATGGTGGAGGTGGGTGAGGTGTGTGGTGGATGGGGGAGGTGTGTCCAGCGGGGGCAGACACATCCAGGTGTATGGGGGAGGTGTGTCAAGCGGTAGGTCAGGTTTTGCAGTGGGGAGGGGGGAGGAGTCTGAATTGTTTTTCTCTGTCATCTGATTGGCTGACTCTCTTTCTGTCTGTCAGGGGAGCACACCAAGGCTCTGATCACACAGATGACTTTGTTCAATAAAGTTCTGGCGGAGCTCCGGGAGGACATCAGAGATCAGGTAAGAGGGAACTTGTGGGTGCAATGTGCATTAAGACCAGTGGGTGCGCTGTGTCTGGGGACCAATGGGGGTGCCGTGTCTGGGGACCCAATGGGGGTGCCATGTCTGAGGACCAATGGGGGTGCCATGTCTGGGGACCAATGGGGGTGCCATGTCTGGGGACCAGTGGGGGTGCCGTGTCTGGGGACCCAATGGGGGGTGCCGTGTCTGAGGACCAATGGGGGTGCTGTGTCTGAGGACCAATGGGGGGTGCCATGTCTGAGGACCAATGGGGGTGCCGTGTCTGGGGACCCAATGGGGGTGCCATGTCTGGGGACCAATGGGGGTGCCGTGTCTGGGGACCAATGGGGGTGCCGTGTCTGGGGGGGGGGTGGGGGGGACCCAATGGGGGTGCCATGTCTGGGGGCCAATGGGGGCGCCGTGTCTGAGGACCAATGGGGGGGGGTGACCAATGGGGGTGCCGTGTCTGGGGACCCAATGGGGGTGCCATGTCTGGGGACCAATGGGGGTGCCATGTCTGAGGACCAATGGGGGTGCCGTGTCTGGTGACCCAATGGGGGTGCCGTGTCTGGGGACCCAATGGGGGTGCCGTGTCTGAGGACCAATGGGGGTGCCGTGTCTGGGGACCAATTGGGGTGCCATGTCTGGGGACCAATGGGGGTGCCGTGTCTGAGGACCAATGGGGGTGCCGTGTCTGAGGACCAATGGGGGTGCCGTGTCTGGGGACCCAATGGGGGTGCCATGTCTGGGGACCAATGGGGGTGCCGTGTCTGGGGACCAATGGGGGTGCCATGTCTGGGGACCAATGGGGGTGCCGTGTCTGGGGACCAATGGGGGTGCCGTGTCTGGGGACCAATGGGGGTGCCATGTCTGAGGACCAATGGGGGTGCCGTGTCTGGGGACCCAGTGGGGGTGCCGTGTCTGGGGACCAATAGGGGTGGCATGTCTGGGGACCAATGGGGGTGCCGTGTCTGGGGACCAATGGGGGTGCCGTGTCTGAGGACCAATGGGGGTGCCGTGTCTGGGGACCAATGGGGGTGCCGTGTCTGGGGACCCAATGGGGGTGCCGTGTCTGGGGACCCAATGGGGGTGCCGTGTCTGAGGACCAATGGGGGGTGCCGTGTCTGAGGCCCAATGGGGGTGCCGTGTCTGAGGCCCCAATGGGGGGTGCCGTGTCTGGGGACCCAATGGGGGGTGCCGTGTCTGAGGACCCAATGGGGGGTGCCGTGTCTGAGGCCCAATGGGGGTGCCGTGTCTGGGGACCCAAGGGGGGTGCCGTGTCTGGGGACCAATGGGGGTGCCGTGTCTGGGGACCAATGGGGGTGCCGTGTCTGGGGACCCAATGGGGGGGTGCCGTGTCTGGGGACCCAATGGGGGTGCCGTGTCTGGGGACCCATGGGGGTGCCGTGTCTGGGGACCAAATGGGGGTGCCGTGTCTGAGGACCAATGGGGGGGGCCGTGTCTGGGGACCCAATGGGGGTGCCGTGTCTGGGGACCAATGGGGGTGCCGTGTCTGAGGACCAATGGGGGGGGGCGTGTCTGGGGACCCAATGGGGGTGCCATGCCTGAGGACCAATGGGGGTGCCATGTCTGGGGACCTAATGGGGGGGGCCGTGTCTGGGGACCCAATGGGGGTGCACAGCGCCCTCTGCAGCTCAGATTCCTAGTAATGGACCTTCTATAGACTCCTCGCTCTTCTCTTTGTGGACAGGTGAAGGAGATGTCTCTGATCCGGAACACCATCATGGAGTGCCAAGTGTGCGGTAAGTACTCGCCATCACCTACCCATCCAGCACAGGGCAGCAGCCTGATTTCCCAGCATGCACTGGGCACATTGGAAGATGTGGGGCCCCGATGTACAATCTTCCCTTATTCTGCTTATTATAAAATGGGGCCCCCGTGTGTCTCTCCTATAACTGGCTCACGTATGGAGGACAGAGGGGGAGGGGGGTTTGTATTCTGTACGGGAGTAAGGTGAGCCTGCAGCTGGGAAATAAGGGGAGGAGCAATCATATTGGGGCAAAAAGGGGAGGAGCAATCATATTGGGGCAAAAAGGGGAGGAGGAATCATATTGGGGCAAAAGGGGAGGAGGAATCATATTGAGGCAAAAAGGGGAGGGGCAATCATACTGGGGGGGGGAGAGGCAATCATACTGGGGGAAAAGGGGAGGGGCAATCATACTGGGGGAAAGGGGAGGGGCAATCATACCGGGGCCCTCAGGGGAGGGACATCTGCAGTAGCCAGTCCCTGTGCAGTATTGGGGAGGAGCATAGATAATATTAGTGATGTTTCTGGGTCACACGCAGGCTTCCATGAACATCGGTCTCGCTGCAACCCCAATCCGTGTTTCCAGGGCGTGGACTGTATGGAGACCTATGAGTACCCCGGGTACCGCTGTGGGCCGTGCCCACCGGGATCACAAGGCAATGGGTCCCACTGCGCCGATATAGATGAGGTAACTAAACACGGATTATTGTGGGATATCTGGGACTCCCTGTGCCCCCCCCATATGACATAGACCTCCCCATGTGACACCATCACCCCATGTGACATAGACCTCTCCATGTGACACCATCACCCCATGTGACATCATCACCCCATGTGACATAGACCTCCCCATGTGACATAGACCTCCCCATGTGACACCATCACCCCATGTGACATAGACCTCCCCATGTGACACCATCACCCCATGTGACATCATCACCCCATGTGACATACACCTCCCCATGTGACACCATCACCCCATGTGACATAGACCTTCCCATGTGTCACCATCACCCCATGTGACATCATCACCCCATGTGACATAGACCTCCCCATTTGACATAGACCTCCCCATGTGACATAGACCTCCCCATGTGACATCATCACCCCATGTGACATAGACCTCCCCATGTGACATAGACCACCCCATGTGACATAGACCTCCCCATGTGACATCATCACCCCATGTGACATAGACCTCCCCATGTGACATCATCACCCCATGTGACATCATCACCCCATGTGACGTAGACCTCCCCATGTGACATAGACCTCCCCATGTGACATCATCACCCCATGTGACATAGACCTCCCCATGTGACATAGACCACCCCATGTGACATAGACCTCCCCATGTGACATCATCACCCCATGTGACATAGACCTCCCCATGTGACATTATCACCCCATGTGACATCATCACCCCATGTGACGTAGACCTCCCCATATGACATAGACCTCCCCATGTGACATCGTCACCTCATGTGACGTAGACCTCCCCCATAGACCTCCCCATGTGACGCCTTGTGTTGCCCCTGCAGTGCGCTTACGCCAATCCTTGTTTCTCGGGTTCCAAATGCATCAACACGTCCCCCGGATTCCGCTGTGAGGCCTGTCCAAGGGGGTACAAAGGGAACTCTGTGTCAGGGGTGGGCATCGACTACGCCAAGGCCAGCAAGCAGGTAAGAACTGAGGGCAGGGAGGGGGTTGGGATGTCATTTGTCAATAGCCAGACCTAAAGAAGAAGGCTGCGCAGGAGGCGTGGCTTCAGATGTGTCACCACCCTTCTGTCTTCTCTCCAGGTGTGCACCGACATTGATGAATGTAATGACGGGAACAATGGAGGATGCGCCGCCAACTCCCTCTGTACCAACTCTGTGGTGAGCATCTACCCCACCCCAATTATACCCTCCTCCCCTCTCCACTCTACTCACCTCCTCCCATCTTCTCCCTGTAGGGCTCCTACAAGTGTGGCCCCTGTAAGCCGGGGTTTGTGGGGAACCAATCTCTGGGCTGTGTGCCCAAAAAGTCCTGTATCAGCCCCGCGTTCAACCCCTGCCACATGAACGCGCACTGCGTGTTTGAGAGGAATGGTGATGTCACCTGTGCGGTAAGTTCCCACCTGCCCCTGTATACCATGGACATCTGGAAAGTTCTGATTTGGCTGGTCTTGTCCTCATCCATGTCACTAACATTATTCTGTTCCTTCATCCCCACAGTGCAACGTGGGCTGGGCCGGCAACGGGTACACATGTGGCCGAGACACCGACATAGACGGTTACCCGGACGAGCCGATGCCGTGTATAGACAACAACAAACACTGCAAACAGGTGAGACGGGTGACACCTCCACAACCGAGAACTAAACTTCGACTTTTATAAAAACCAGCTCCTCTATGTACCCTATTATTGTGTTTATTATTATTGTACTATTATGACCCTGGATATCGCCCCTGTGGGGTGAAGGAGCATAGAGGAAACAGCAAGGAATATCATCTCATATGATGCTGGATATCACCCCTGTGGGGTGAAGGAGCGTAGAGGGAACAGCAAGGAATATGATGTCATATGATGCTGGATATTACCCCTGTGGGGTGAAGGGGCGTAGAAGAAACAGCAAGGAATATCATGTCACATGACCCTGGATATCGCCCCCTGTGGGGTGAAGGAGCGTAGAGGAAACAGCAAGGAATATGATGTCATATGATGCTGGATATCGCCCCCTTTGGGTGAAGGGACGCATGGCATGGAACTGCTAGAAGGGGCGTAGAGGAAACAGCAAGGAATATCATGTCACATGATGCTGGATATCGCCCCTGTGGGTTGAAGGGGCGTAGAGGAAACAGCAAGGAATATCACGTCACATGATGCTGGATATCGCCCCTGTGGGGTGAAGGGGCGTAGAGGAAACAGCAAGGAATATCACGTCACATGATGCTGGATATCGCCCCTGTGGGGTGAAGGGGCGTAGAGGAAACAGCAAGGAATATCATGTCACATGATGCTGGATATCGCCCCTGTGGGGTGAAGGGGCATAGAGGACACAGCAAGGAATACGATGTCATATGATGCTGAATATCGCCCCTGTGGGGTGAAGGGGTGTAGAGGAAACAGCAAGGAATATCATGTCACATGATGCTGGATATCGCCCCTGTGGGGTGAAGGGATGTAGAGGAAACAGCAAGGAATATCATGTTATATGATGCTGGATATCGCCCCAGTAGGGTGAAGGGGCGTAGAGGACACAGCAAGGAATATCATGTTATATGATGCTGGATATCGCCCCTGTGGGGTGAAGGGGCATAGAGGACACAGCAAGGAATACAATGTCATATGATGCTGGATATCGCCCCTGTGGGGTGAAGGGGCGTAGAGGAAACAGCAAGGAATATCATGTTATATGATGCTGGATATCGCCCCTGTGGGGTGAAGGGACGCATGGCATGGAACTGCTAGAAGGGATGTAGAGGGAACAGCAAGGAATATCATGTCATATGATGCTGGAAATCGCCCCTGTGAGGTGAAGGGGCATAGAGGAAACAGCAAGGAATATCATGTCATATGATGCTGGATATCGCCCCTGTGGGGTGAAGGGGCGTAGAGGAAACAGCAAGGAATATCATGTCATATGATGCTGGATTTAGCCCCTGTGGGGTGAAGGGGCATAGAGGAAACAGCAAGGAATATCATGCCATATGATGCTGGATATCGCCCCTGTGGGGTGAAAGGGGCGTAGAGGAAACAGCAAGGAATATCATGTTATATGATGCTGGATTTAGCCCCTGTGGGGTGAAGGGGCGTAGAGGAAACAGCAAGGAATATGATGTCATATGATGCTGGATTTAGCCCCTGTGGGGTGAAGGGGCGTAGAGGAAACAGCAAGGAATATGATGTCACATGATTCTGGATATTGCCCCTGTGGGGTGAAGGGGCGTAGAGGAAACAGCAAGGAATATCATGTTATATGATGCTGGATATCGCCCCAGTAGGGTGAAGGGATGTAGAGGAAACAGCAAGGAATATCATGTCACATGATGCTGGATATCGCCCCTGTGGGGTGAAGGGGCGTAGAGGAAACAGCAAGGAATATCATGTCACATGATGCTGGATATCGCCCCTGTGGGGTGAAGGGGCGTAGAGGAAACAGCAAGGAATATCATGTCATATGATGCTGGATATCACCCCTGTGGGGTGAAGGGGCATAGAGGACACAGCAAGGAATACGATGTCACATGATGCTGGATATCGCCCCTGTGGGGTGAAGGGGCGTAGAGGAAACAGCAAGGAATATCATCTCATATGATGCTGGAATTCGCCCCTGTGGGGTGAAGGGGCGTAGAAGAAACAGCAAGGAATATCATGTCACATGACCCTGGATATCGCCCCCTGTGGGGTGAAGGAGCGTAGAGGAAACAGCAAGGAATATGATGTCATATGATGCTGGATATCGCCCCCTTTGGGTGAAGGGACGCATGGCATGGAACTGCTAGAAGGGATGTAGAGGGAACAGCAAGGAATATGATGTCATATGATGCTTGATATCACCCCTGTGGGGTGAAGGGGTGTAGAGGAAACAGCAAGGAATATCATGTCACATGATTCTGGATTACGCCCCTGTGGGGTGAAGGGGCGTAGAGGACACAGCAAGGAATATCATGTTATATGATGCTGAATATCGCCCCTGTGGGGTGAAGGGGCGTAGAGGAAACAGCAAGGAATATCATTTCACATGATGCTGGATATCGCCCTTGTGGGGTGAAGGGCCATAGAGGAAACAGCAAGGAATATCATGTCACATGATGCTGGATATCGCCACTGTGGGTTGAAGGGGCGTAGAGGAAACAGCAAGGAACATCATGTTATATGATGCTGGATATCGCCCCTGTGGGTTGAAGGGGCGTAGAGGGAACAGCAAGGAATATCATGTCACATGATGCTGGATATCGCCCCTGTGGGGTGAAGGGGCGTAGAGTTATTGTGGAACGTCTTCTCAGCTTGACCCGGGCTCCGGCTGTAGAACGTGGAGAACATCTCTCTATATTACATAATTGGTGACAAGAGACATTCATTTCTGTTATTGTGGAACGTCTTCTCAGCTTGTCCCGGGCTCCGGCTGTAGAACGTGGAGAACATCTCTCTATATTACATAATTGGTGACAAGAGACATTACTTTCTGTTTTTGTGGAACGTCTTCTCAGCTTGACCCGGGCTCCGGCTGTAGAACGTGGAGAACATCTCTCTATATTACATAATTGGTGACAAGAGACATTCATTTCTGTTATTGTGGAACGTCTTCTCAGCTTGACCCGGGCTCCGGCTGTAGAACGTGGAGAACATCTCTCTATATTACATAATTGGTGACAAGAGACATTCATTTCTGTTATTGTGGAACGTCTTCTCAGCTTGACCCGGGCTCCGGTTGTAGAACGTGGAGAACATCTCTCTATATTACATAATTGGTGACAAGAGACATTCATTTCTGTTATTGTGGAACGTCTTCTCAGCTTGACCCGGGCTCCGGCTGTAGAACGTGGAGAACATCTCTCTATATTACATAATTGGTGACAAGAGACATTCATTTCTGTTATTGTGGAACGTCTTCTCAGCTTGACCCGGGCTCCGGCTGTAGAACGTGGAGAACATCTCTCTATATTACATAATTGGTGACAAGAGACATTAATTTCTGTTATTGTGGAACGTCTTCTCAGCTTGACCCGGGCTCCGGCTGTAGAACGTGGAGAACATCTCTCTATATTACATAATTGGTGACAAGAGACATTCATTTCTGTTATTGTGGAACGTCTTCTCAGCTTGACCCGGGCTCCGGCTGTAGAACGTGGAGAACATCTCTCTATATTACATAATTGGTGACAAGAGACATTCATTTCTGTTATTGTGGAACGTCTTCTCAGCTTGACCCGGGCTCCGGCTGTAGAACGTGGAGAACATCTCTCTATATAACATAATTGGTGACAAGAGACATTCATTTCTGTTATTGTGGAACGTCTTCTCAGCTTGACCCGGGCTCCGGCTGTAGAACGTGGAGAACATCTCTCTATATTACATAATTGGTGACAAGAGACATTCATTTCTGTTATTGTGGAACGTCTTCTCAGCTTGACCCGGGCTCCGGCTGTAGAACGTGGAGAACATCTCTCTATATTACATAATTGGTGACAAGAGACATTCATTTCTGTTATTGTGGAACGTCTTCTCAGCTTGACCCGGGCTCCGGCTGTAGAACGTGGAGAACATCTCTCTATATTACATAATTGGTGACAAGAGACATTCATTTCTGTTATTGTGGAACGTCTTCTCAGCTTGACCCGGGCTCCGGCTGTAGAACGTGGAGAACATCTCTCTATATTACATAATTGGTGACAAGAGACATTAATTTCTGTTATTGTGGAACGTCTTCTCAGCTTGACCCGGGCTCCGGCTGTAGAACGTGGAGAACATCTCTCTATATAACATAATTGGTGACAAGAGACATTAATTTCTGTTATTGTGGAACGTCTTCTCAGCTTGACCCGGGCTCCGGCTGTAGAACGTGGAGAACATCTCTCTATATTACATAATTGGTGACAAGAGACATTCATTTCTGTTATTGTGGAACGTCTTCTCTGCTTGACCCGGGCTCCGGCTGTAGAACGTGGAGAACATCTCTCTATATTACATAATTGGTGACAAGAGACATTCATTTCTGTTATTGTGGAACGTCTTCTCAGCTTGACCCGGGCTCCGGCTGTAGAACGTGGAGAACATCTCTCTATATTACATAATTGGTGACAAGAGACATTAATTTCTGTTATTGTGGAACGTCTTCTCAGCTTGACCCGGGCTCCGGCTGTAGA